>OMLM01005942.1:124880-137121 GCA_900302695.1 Helostoma temminkii | reverse complement strand
ATGTCAACCAAATAAAATGCTGACCATAACACTAATTACCCACTTACTCAACTAAAGATTATAACTAAAGAGTATATAAGCTAGCCTACACAGTACACACACAGCTACCAGTCTATTAGGTTTTTTCGTGTTATTTCTTAAAATAAGAGCTTCAATAACTCCTAAAATTTTGTAGGTTAACGTAACTGGCGTTCATGTTTTTGCAGGAAGTCAAAATTCAGGTCTAAGCTAGCACCTGCGACGTTTATGGTCAAGTTAGAAAAAACTCACAAACTCATTAGGATATATTAGCTTTTAGTCACTTAACTAGCTGTAAAGACTTTACGTATAATTCCCATTTAAAGATATTTAAAGATTAGAGGTTATCAAGCCTTTATGCCGTTTCTCTCAATGCTAGCTAACCTAGCTAACTAACATTAGCCTTACCTTCGCCGTCACTTGACTTAACAGCACAAAACAACCGAAAGATAAAATCTCGAGGACCAACACATACTTCATCTTTGCAGTCTGTAACTGAATATTACTTTCCAAAGAACAGTCGTGTTGTTTTTTTCACAAACAACCCCAGCGGTGTGAAGTGCACCCTAACAACTGGAGATATTAGCCATTTAGCTAAGTCAGAGATAAACCGGATCGACGGCCTCAGCTGACTCGGAGTTTCCGGTTTCTGGTTGCGTTCGCTTAAAATCTCATGTGAGGTCCCGGCGGGCGGTGAAATATTCCATAACTTTATGTCTAGATGAGGAGGTTTTTGCTTTTATGTTCTAAAGCGGATGCAAATCTACTATTCAGCTATGAAAACGAAATTATGTTCAATGGATTTTGATAAAATACCCCATCAGTGGACACCCCGCCCTTCCTGGTGTCCGCGTTTAAAGCAACTGCTGTTTAAAACGAACGCATCGATTAGATGGTTATGATCTATGTAAACACTTAGATGTCAAAACTATGGTCCGGGGATCACCAAGAGGGACCGCAGTGTAATACCATGTTAAATAGCACAAAAGAAGTATGTATGGATATAAATGTGTATTTTTACTGTGTACAGTTTGTTTGTATAATTTTAAGATTTATACTTAAATCAGCAATTTCTTCATTTCATTTCAGTTTTTTTATATCTTTTAAGATAGTCGTTAATTACTTTTACATTTTACTAATTTGAGAATATATTTAGTATTTGCCTATTTTAGGCATATAATCTCTGTAAAATCCCTTTAATGAAAATGTTACCTAAGTATGTAATCAAATGACTATTTAAGAAAATGACTGGCAGAATTTTTCTGCCTACTTATAGTACTTTTTTAAAATTATACTTATGTACTTTTACTTAAGTAACACCATCAAAGTAGAACCTATAGTACTCGTAACAGGGTAACAAGTAAGAGATCTGCTTACTTCCTCCATCACTGACGTCACATATAAAACATACGCTAAATCATCAACTCCTCACATAATGTGAGATAAAATGTTGTTGTCAAAATTAAATAAATATATATCGAATAACTATTCGAAAAGTTTATTCATTTTTTTTGCTTGAGCCAACTCTAGTACCTTTGTTGGAAATGTACAGTAGTTTATAATCTAAATTCTGAAATTCATCAGCTTGAGAGCACCTGATTTAAAATGTGTGCAGGTTTGTAAAGTTTAGAGTTTATGTGTTGCTGCGTGTGTGTCTGTATGGGAAATGAAAGATTATGGGAAATTATGTTTTGTCAAAAAATAAAAGAAAGGCAGTGGAATAAAAACAGAAAATAATTTTCCTATCTTTATTTACAGCATATTAGATGTACAAAAACATAAAAATATACATACATGTATTATCTAAAACAGGTGAATTACTCAGTTATATTTTACAGGACTTTCTTTTCATTTACTCTGACCTTACTTCACTTCCTATTCTCTGAGTGTCTGCAGAGTTAACAATTGTCTTTGGTGGCGAGTTCACAATATAAAATGCAAACTGATAGATTTCTCACGACCGCACAAAAGTCTGTCAAATTTTTTGGAAAGTTTTCCTGAACAGTAGCCTCATTCAGACGCCTTGGGACATCAAATAACAGGCCACCATCAATTGCAGCAATGCTACACTGTCAAAATGCTGTTACTACATTACATTAGTGTTTCACCTAAAACTTTTTACATCATATACAAAACATTCATCAGAATAATTGCTTTTGTAGTACCACTACTTCTTCAGTAGTGCTATGTTCCCAAGAAAACATTTGCCTTTGAGTATTTTTGTCAACAATCTATCTCTGGTTGTGAACGTTACCTATGTTAAAACTAAATACTGCATCACTGAAATTCAGCATTTATCTGTTTAGCTACCGTATTTGTATTTCATTACAATGCTATTAGCAAAAGTCATAATGTTAGCATGTACAATATGTAGCAATCAAATACACAATTTTGCACTTTAGATTTAAAATCTGAGATGGTGACTCTAAAGAAGGGAATAAAGTCATTACAATTCTTCTGCTGCCAATTAAACATGTTTCCAAGTTTCCAACAAGGGAAGAGATCCTGATTCCTTTGTGAAGATGTTCATGCAGGTCTATGCACTTTAACACTTTCCTTCCTCTTAAAGCTCTAAAGTTCACTTGTCCACTTTGGCCTCAGGATCATATTTTCCAAGTGTCAGTGGGAACACACACTGAAAGGTGTCAAAAAAAATGACCAGATACTGTGGCTGGTATCTAATCTAAGCTTATTAGGGAAAATCAGTGGCAGATCTTTTTAAGGGCGAAGGAATCTCAGGACTTTGGAACGCAAGAAGCGGATGAAGGACTTAGGGAACATTTCTCGTGATTCTTGTGCCGTATAGTTGAAGAAGTTTTGAGGGTGAGCCAGCACGTCAAACAACGCCTTCATGAGCTTCTTGTCCTGATGAGAAAGTGCACCACATTAATGGACAGCAAAGGAATTTCATAAAAGACACAAACACAGCCAACAGAGGGCACTACGAGACCACTGGATCCAAAAAGGGATTAACTCACAGACAAAGCAAGCAGTGAAGGGAAGCATTACTGTAAACAATTTATAATATTAACATAGTTTAGTGGAGAACAAATTCTACGACACTCACTGGATGGTTCATTTCAGTTAATACCAGACAATAATAATACTAACAACAATCACTGTAATAATAACAATAATAACCATATAAATAATTATAACATATACACTCAGAGCCCAAAACAGCAGCTCTGCTGTGGTGGATTCAGACTGGAGGGCATTATATAAGGAGGTGTTTCTAATGTTTTGGCCCCTTCTTTTATTTGGCCAAAACATTATGACCTCCACCACCCACTGTGACTTTAATGATAAACATTTATAATCACATTCTGACAGTTAAACAATGAGAAATTATACCTGTGTAAAAGTAGAATTCACAGCAGAGCTGTTTTGGATTGTATTCGATTTTACAGGTGTACCTAATAAAGTGGCCAGTGAGTGTACTTGGTTTAATATTGGCTAGGGACTTTTGTTACTTTTCATTCTTTTCTATCTGCTGCTTTTTAAAATGACCTAATATAATATATTATCTGTTCGTACATTGTTTGACGTGCAAGTATGGATGTGAGGTTGGAGAAGTTTGTTTTTCTTGGTTTGTGATACCAAGTTGTCAATAAAATAATGTATAAATTACTGTTGATTTAGGGGTAGTTTCAACATATTGTATTATTTTTGCTTTTCCTCCAATATATTCCATAATAATTCATATCACATAAATCATGTGATAAATACAGAATCATATGCACAATATGTAGTGCCATTATTTCTTTAATGGAGCAAATTCTTCGTACTAATTACAACCCTCCCAGCTAACTGCTGCACAAAGTTACAATACGCAACTCAAATATAAAAGCTCTTTGTTAAACATTTGAGAACAGGTATTAAAAACAGATACCTTGAGAATTTCCTGGTGATTCTCTGAAGCATATAATCGTCCGTCTCTGACTATGTCCTCTATCAGTTCTTGGTAGTCCTCTGATAAAAAGAAAATCCATGAACAGCTCCTTAGTGTTTGTGTAATTTGTATAATAAACAACATCTGCAGCAGAAAACATAATATTTATCCTTACCATCATATGTCACATATGGCACCTGGAAGCCTTTCCCACTGTTTCCTTCGTTGGATTTGAACTGTATCCAAAGCCTCTTAGAGCGGGAAGTGAAAGCAATTGGACGTTCGTATGTCTGACAAGTCTCGTAGGTTGTCACAGAGTTGGAGAGAGCTGTGAAGTGAGGACATGAGCAGTTTTAGTTTACATCATTAATGAATGTAATCTGCTGTGACCACATTAAGATAAATAAGACGATGACACATGTTAGTTCTGATCGGTATAACCTAAAGTAATGGTTAGCCTCTCTGTTGTGTATTTTTTCTAGATAACACACACAGTTAAAACTCACAGCTCTTCCTCATGACTAAGTAGTCTCCACACTCATCCTCAATAGGCAGGAAGATTTCTGGGACGACAATAAGGATCCTGCGTTTGGGCGGCGGGTTGATGATCCAAGTGCATTCGATATTGGCTGGATAGTTCCCTGGGTAGTTGGGGGACTCGATGTAGCCAGTAAAATCTCCCAGCTCTCCGCCACAATGCCGGTCTGTGAAGTGACGCACGTGACAAATATGCTTTTGTTCTTGTTCTTGGAAATAAATCCCAAATAGCTTCTGTGTCTCGTTTTTAAATATATTTGTGTTTCAGAGGCATGAAGTACAGATAAACTTACTTTTGCATTGCATGATGTTAGTGGAGCCATCGAAGTCTGTGGTGGTATTTCCAGGGCAGGCGACGCAGTAGTTCTGGCCGAACTCACCCTGATACGTGCCCATGGGACAGCGAATGCAGCGGTGTGTACTGGTGTTGTAGTAATGTCCTGGTGAACACTGGACTGCAGGAGCCAAGGACAGTGATAGAAGACTGTTAGGTGATATAAGGCTCCACATACTGACTACGCTGAATTCCTCTTTATGCATCAGTAAAGCGTTATCTCCTATCTTATTTTTTCATCATGAATTTATCATGAATTTTGATGCCAGCTCTATTTTTTTATTTAATTTTACATCGTCCCCCACTGTTGTCTTAATGTTTACTTGACACATTGTGCTGCCTGTAACGTGAATTTCCTCCTTA
This sequence comes from Helostoma temminkii, assembly GCA_900302695.1. Classification (NCBI taxonomy): domain Eukaryota; kingdom Metazoa; phylum Chordata; class Actinopteri; order Anabantiformes; family Helostomatidae; genus Helostoma; species Helostoma temminkii. The sequence goes on along the minus strand of OMLM01005942.1, from coordinate 131,977 downwards.
CGCATCACTAAAGTGTTATCTCCTATCTTATCTTTTCATCATGAAAGTTTTTAATGATTTTACAACAGTTGAAAGATTACAAACTACCTAGTGGATTTTAAATATCAATTCTATATAAAATCACTTGTTCTATAAAAACAACTCCACCTGTGGACCAGTATTTGGATAAATGATGTACATTGTGAACACACTTGAACAGCCCCCACTTTTCTTTGTTACAGAGCAACATTTAAGCTGACACACTTTTACTAATTCACAACACGATGATGTAACCTACGGTTGAACAACTGGAATATGTTACACAAATATTGCTCAGTTTTTCAAACTTATTAATTAAAGTTTTTTTGATGCCAGCTTTATTTTTATTTTAATTTTCCATCTTCCCCTACTGTTGTCTTCATGTTTACTTGTCCCACTGTGCTTCCTGTAACGTGAATTTCCTCCTTATGCACCACTAAAGTGTTATCTCCTATCTTATCTTTTCATCGTGAGAGTTTTTAATGACTTTACAACAGTCGAAAGATTACAAACTACTCAGCGGATTTTGAATATCAATTCTATGTGTTCAGAAAGCATACATAAAATATGATGCCATTAAACTGATACCAATGTGTTTCCTAATAGTTCAGACAATGTACAGACAAGATAACAGCTGCAGGTGGCAGCAGAGTTCATGCAACAGTAACAGCTCCATAGCCACACAATGCTGTTATTATGGCAAGTGACAAAGTGAAATAACTTTGTAACCTAATAACCACAAATGGTTTTCATGTTTATTTAAACCTTCAGCTCCAGAAGAGCCATCTAATCCTTTAACTTATGTCAAAACATGAATGGAACAATAGCATGAATGACTTTCCCACCTTTGGTCTCACACTCCTGAAAGGTAACAGCACCACTGCGCTTAGTGACCAGGTTCCCTCCACAAGTGAAGCAGGAGGTACGGCCCACCTCAGGCTGGTACGTTCCCAGTGGACAGGGCAGACAGGGGATGAAGCCATCATTGGAGTAATGACCTGGGGAACACTGACCTGCATTGGGATGGAGTCAGAGAGTATTTTTGGCTGTTACTAACTGCATTACAAAACCTGCACCACTGCATCACATGGAGTTTAGTTTCATTTTAAGGTTTTTTCACTATGTTGCACGTGCAACAACACCCTGCCGTCCATTAAGATAAGCAAAAAGCTCAAGCAAAGGTTAATGGAATGATGCCATCTCAAAGTGCACCACCTCTCACACACTGTATCTCTTGGATGACTAATACAAACTAGGTGCCAGTAGGAGTCTGCTGATAGCTCTCCTTGTTTAGTCTGTCAGAGGAGATGGGATCTGAAAAGTGACTGCGATAACAGCACAAGAGGAGACCAAAACATGGAGGCTCCTTTAGCTTTTATTCAGGAGTTCACCTCTTGAATTCAAATACATCTTTAACATCTAAGCCTGAGCTTCTTCGGCTTCACACAAAGCAGAACATCTGCCTGTGGAAGATCCTTATCGAGGCACCATCACTTCCTGTGTGGCTCATAGTCACTAAACTGTTATTTACATTTGGAGTTCTTCTGTGTCTTTACCCGTTTTACTGCTTTTTTTTGTTTATTTATTCCAGATTTTATATTATACTTTCTTTGGCTTGTGCAAATGTTTTTATATCATTTTAAAATGAACTGCACATTTTACACCGAGGGCATTTACAACAGGAAGTTGTGAAAGCCAAATTTAAAAATATATTTCTTGATATAACAAAGTGAAAGAAAAAACATGTCTAAAGGGGTCTTTAATGGAATAGTTTTGAGAAAGAATATTGATTGACGATTGATGAGTTAGTTAGCTTAACAGGAAGACTGGAAACAGCTAGACTGGCTCTGTCTGAAAGTAACATAAATACAATGGATTTATATTTGTACATTGTTCTTACATTGTTATGAATTGAATTTCTGACAGTCCAGCAGGAAATAACTCTGCAGGCCCTTGGCAATTTATGTGAAGACCATTGTAACTACAGATTGTGATCTGCTTTCACATTATGGGGCCAAGTAGAGAACTACATTTATTATATGGGAGGTTTGTGTAGTCTATTTGACTAATAAACCCATTTATTTATGCAATAAAAATGACATGCTGTTCATATAGTATTGTTTTTGTTTGCTGAACACAGTGTCTTACCTCCACACTCTGACATATTGCGAGCTCCGACCACCTTGGAGATTTCTCTCACTTCAGGTCCAGGACAGACCTCACAAGACATCTGTCCCTCCTCATCTTGATACGTGCCAGCTGGACACAACACACACCTTCCCTGATCCCCGTCGAAATAAGTCCCAACACTGCAGCTCACTAAAAAGACAGGTAGGAAAATTATTATTCCATAAATAAACGTGTACATAATTCTTTCGAGATGAAACTAATTTAATTATTCTAGCATGGTGAAATCAGACATTTTCCTCAGAAACCTAAAACAAACACTTAAGATGAGACACCCGAACCAGACTGATGCGTCTGAGCTTGTAATTTACATAAATTTAGCAGACAGATAAGTATCACGTTGCACTACGAAAACCATTAGAGAGGAAACAGACAATGAATACAGACATGAAACAACAAATATCGCAGTACGCCCTGTGGCTACCTGTAATCAAACAGTCCTAACCACACAAGACATTTACAATATAAATACAGCAACTCAGTTGCCTCTCAAGTGTAATTAACCCAGATCATGTACAGTACATACTTGAAATAGATAAACACATAGAGAAAAACAGCCACTGTTCACATCAAAGATATCAACTAGTTTTGATCAGATTGTCAATGTTTTGACAGCTGGTTACTGCTCATCATTACAAGTATAATGGACCATGATGCATTTCCAGAGGGTGTACAGTGGTACAGCAGGGTGTACACTGCTGAAGAAAGAAACTGTGCAGGTCAGTGGAATTTAAATACTATACCTGGTTAAAGTAAAGTGCACTCAATAGAAACAAAATCACCTTTGCTTTAATATCTGTCAAACTTCAACACAGTATTTTTTCTTTTATCTTCTCAATGTTTGTTCAGACAACATTTAAGTATCAGTGAGAGTCAGTAACCTCTGTCAGATAACTACTTATGAACCCTACACATCATGATTACTGATGCATTAAGAAGAACCCATATTTTACATAACCCCTTTGAAGTGAACTGTAGAAGCACTAACCTGGCCTCAAGCCTTTAATAGACTACTAGTCATATATAATATTGTGGGGAAGCTGTGGTTTAGGAAGTAAGTCGTCCACTAATCGCAGGATCTGTGGTTATATATAAATTCGGCTCCTCTTGTCCACATGCTGGCCTTGGTCGAAATACTTGCAAGTGGCTTTACATAAAAGTGTCTGCTGATGACTAAATGTAATGTGTTTACATAGCCTAAGGCGCAATTAATTTCCACATTCAAATCAAACTAGAAAAAACCTAGAGGCACCTCCAGAGAGAAAATAGTCATCAAACACAGCAAAGTGTTCAAAGTCAGCAATCGTGTAAAACAAAGAGAAAACGTTCCCCCGTAATTTCAGTTCAGGATTAAAATCTAACTTTTTTACATTAAAACTAATATAACACTATATTGGCTTTCATACTTTCATTCACACACAAAAACACACTCAGTAACATAAAGGTCTGCATGCTGTCTTTTAGAGTCTCACCAGCACAGGACCTTTAAGGTCAGTGCTGTTTTATTACAATATTTGAAATTTGCAATTAAAACATCTGACATATGGGATTACCTTGATTATCTTTGATAGAAATACATAAACAGCAATGGTTAAGAAGCGCTTTCATTTGGTTAGTGAAGAACTGTGTAGAAAACTGAGCAGGACATGTTGAAAAAAAACCCTGTCAACATATTTAACAAGCACAAACAAGACAAAAAACTGGACAGACAATGAAGTCAGAGCGGTCTGTTCTGGACAAACTTTAAAAATGGCAACACTGGCTTGTTATTGATTTTATATTTAGTTACTTACTGGCTCTTTCAAACACTAATCACTCTGGCCATATATCAGTCTAACCCTATTGTCTTTCAGTTTAATTTCAATGCAGTTCAAGACACAAACAAATGTACAAAAGCCCAGTATTAAGCTGAAGCTGTACAACATCACTGACACAAAAGCACAGCAAATCTACATCTGACACGTCCCGAACCTCACTTGGCTGTGCATCAGGGAGAAACTTTTAATAACACAATAAGAGCACTCACCTCCTTTAAAAGCAAACACAGAAGCAAATCAAAGAGAGTTTTTCCCTCTTATCTAAGGCTTGATTAAAGGGACCAAAGCAACGTTTTGCTTTGGTTCCTCCCATTCAGTACGGTGCCTGTAATTAATTTTGGAATTACTGCATCTGGTTGGTTTTAAGAACATGATTGAAAACTGACGCTGATCTCACATGAGAATAAGTCAATTAAATCCTGGGCCTTTAGCGCAAAATGCACCCCAGTCTCTAAGCGGAGAATCCACACTCTCCAAAAGTTCAGCACACAAAAGCTTTAACATAGATCCATTATATGTTGCTCAGCAAATTGTTCGATTTTCCTTTAAAGAGTGAAAATGTAATTCTCTCAAGAGCAGTTCATTTTTTGAAGCCTATTGTTTATTCTGAAAGACCATGAGGAGCCATCATTGCATTGTCCCTCTAACAGCTTTTATTTGACAGAGGGAAGCAGTGAGGGAAGAGCGAAAGTGAGAGTGAAAGAGAAAAAACCTTGAAGCCTTTCAAATGCAAAGAACGGTTCTATAGAGTCCTCGAATTGATGGCCCCAAAGAGGTGTAAAAGACCTTTCACCTCTATTCAAGTCCCCAGTCTTTGCCTACTTGATGACATAGGAAAACACTACGGTATCACAGTGGTAAGGCGCTGAACCCAATAAAAGGGGTCAGGTTTCTGAATCCCCCCATTCTGCCTGGCCCAATCACTGCTTGCGCCCATCAAGCAGAGGCCCAAACAGCTGATGCTAATTGATTCCCATGGTGTGGCTGAAGTCAATTCTCTTTAGCAGTTTAGTGGCTGGGGGTCATGCAAAGTGGCCCCAGCTGGGGGCAGGGGGGGGACACAGCACTCAAACCGCTAGCTTGAATCAACAGCACTTCCTAAGCATCTTCAGTTTTAAAACAAACATGCAAACAAATTGACTACAATAGTCTAATCTACATGAAAGCACAGGCCACTCACACATCTCTGGATCATTAACTGTTTGTGTTTGCGCTGATTTTACTTTGTTTTAATAAAAGTTCTGATGCAGTCACAGTGTTTATATGTAATTAATAATCTAAATTACCTGCACAATGTATGTAAACAGAAACAGTGTCTTGGATTAGGAACTGATGCATCTAATTAAGTAACAACATCACAGAGAAATGCTGTAAAGGGTCCACAGAGGGGAAACATAATTCCTCCAGAGTTATCGTCCCCCTGAGGCACAGAACAAGCTCCAAATGGGCTTTTCAATGGGGTGGGCAAACTGAAAAGGACTAAACTACACTCCGAGCTAAGCCAAAGCAGGAGGTGGGGAGGAGGGCAAAATATAGCTCCTTTAAAGAGCTGGAGTTTAAGAAGAATGCCTTTCAACCCACTTCAGCTCCCCCCTCCCAAATTACATGTCTACACCCCTGCCATGGCCAATAGACTGCTTAATGTTGACCTGAAAGCGTAGCGGGGGAGTTAAGGAATCAAGACAATTAAGACCTGTGTTACTGAAAGATAGAAACAATACACATGGGCAGCTAAGATTTAAATCATGTCAGCGCAGCTCAACAACATCGCATCTCTACTCATACTGGAGTGCATTATTACATTATAGTGTATTATTACTGAACTGGTGTACGTTATATTAAAAGGTGTTTTTAATGTGTTGGACCTTTGATTAATGCACAGATGTGGACAAATTTGTTGCTAAAGAAAGGAGAAAAAAAACAATGGTCACTGAAATAATGTGAAACTGACAAAATAAAAATGTAATAAAATTGTGGTTAAACAGAAGCATTTTAAAAAACAAACTAATGAAACTGCTCTGGACAAAAATTATGTTACTCTTAAATTCATATTTTGTTGCACAACCTTTTGAGTCCATCACTGCAATCAAACAATTTCTGTAAATCTCAATGAGACTTCTGCACCTGTCGACAGGTATTTTATCCCACTCCTCGTAAGCAAACTGCTCCAGCTGTCTCAGGTTTGAAGGCTGCCTTCTCCAGACTGCATGTTTCAGCTCTTTCCACAGATGTACAATTGGATTTAGATCAGGGCTCATAGAAGGCCACTTCAGAATAGTCCAGTGTTCTGTTCTCAACCATTCTTGGTGTTTTTAGCTGTGTTTTGGGTCATTATCCTGTTGGAGGACCCATGATCTGTGACTGAGACCAAGCAAGAAGTCCTCCTCAGTCATCTTCCACGAAATCCACTTTGGCCCAAACAGCGATGGATGGTGTGATCTGACGCTGATGTTCTTTGACCTTGAAGTTCACCTCTAATGTCTTTGTAAGTTGTTCTGGTTATCGTTCGCATTATCCATCTCTTCAATTTGTCATCAGTTTTCTGCCTGCAGCCACGTCCAGGGAGGTTGGCTACAGTCCCATGAACTTCTGAATAATATGTGCAACTGTAGTCACAGGAACATCAAGCTGACTGGACATGGTCTTATAGCCTTTACCTTTGATATGTTTGTCTATTATTTTCTTTCTAATCTCCTGAGACAACTCTCCTCTTAGCTTTCTGAGGTCCATGTTCAGTGTGATACACACCATGACACCAAACAGCACAGTGACCCTCTAAATAGGCAGACTGACTCATTACAAGTTTGAAGACACCTGTGACGCTAATTACAGGACACGCTTTAGTTTAAGACGCCCCTGTGGTCAAATTATTTTCAAATGTTTCTAGGGGTACTGTCATTTTTGTCCAGACCAGTTTGATTAGTTAGATTTTTCAAAAGCTTCTTTTGAACCACAATTCATTAGTTAATTTTCAGTAAATGTTGTCGGTTACACATTATTTCAGTGACCACTGTGAATTTTTTTTTCTTTAATGGCAGGGCACCAACAATTTTGTCCACATCTGTAAACACGGAG
>OMLM01005942.1:80993-124747 GCA_900302695.1 Helostoma temminkii | reverse complement strand
AATTCATGGCAGAGCTGCTGTGTAGATTACATTAGATTGTACAGTATATATATATATATATATATATATATATATGAATGTTTTAAAACATTGACCCCAGTTTCTTCTGATATTAAGACACTGTGAAGCAGTCAGCAAACTTACTGTGAGGCCCGTAACTAGGGGCGCTTAGTCTCAACAGTCAGCAAAAACACATGCTAGTCTTCAGCTCTCTAACACTGACAGTGTGCGGTCGTATTTAATGAACATTTTCCCCATCGCAAATTGTATATAAAAACCCAGCTGAGCGGCAACAGCTACCAGGAGACCTGCCATCAGACCTCACGTTACACTCCTATCCCAGGGAGATCCTGGAAGATCTTGGAGGGCCAACAAGAGTCTCTCTGTTCTTCCATGCAAACTCACTCTCGCCTCCAACTAGCTCATTACAGCATGTCTGAAAACCAAATACAGCACTCATCTGGCCAACACCTGCTCCAAATCCAATCATTAAACCAGCCTGTCTAAATATATCTCACTGGCATGGACCATTTCAATTACTTAAAGCCACGACTATGAGTCTACTGTGGGCAGAGGGCCTAGACGCTGCCACTGCTGCCTCGTGTTAGGTCTAACAAAAGTGGTTCTGCACTAGTGAAAAATAAAAGCATCAAAAGAGCAATACCAAGCTGAATGATGCTGTCCTGACCTTTGTAATGGTTTCTGTATTGAACGGGAATAACAATGATTTAAAGCAAACTGAATAATAAAGTAAATACGAGAACTCACCACACTTCCTGCCCACCAGCACCTGTCCTGCCACACAGTGTCCTGGCAGTTCTGCCAGTTGGCCCAGACTCTTGGATATCTCATAGGCAGACCCGGCAAAGTGGAGGTGAAACTGATCCCGGTTGATGGACTTTCGCAAGGTCCTGATTGTCTTCCTGAGCCTCTTCTCGGAGCGCCGGCGCACGCAGTTCAGATCACAGCTTTCTGCTGAGAAAAGCACTTTATACAACTACTGTTTCCACAGAACAATTTCACCTAACACACCCACAGTAAATAGTGAATTCATGCCTGGATGCCAACATGTTTATCTAGACATTCACATAAAAAGGAAATGAACACTCTGTACCACCATTTACTTAGAAATCAAGAACCCCGCATCCTGTGCCACCTACCCCAGAGCCAACCACCACCACCAGAGTCAAGTCAAAACAGGAGATACTTTAACAGCTTGGTTTTAGTGATGAACAGACAGTGGCGAAAAACAAAGAGGCAGAAAACAAGAAGCAGAGGTCACAGACAGGAAGCGCAGAGAGACCAACCTGTTACCTCCTCTAGGTTCACATCCAGCTCAAACTCAGCTGTGATCGAGGAGCCGTCCTCCTCGCCAGCTTTCCTGCCATGGCGGCTGCGTGTTCGCTGTCCGGATGAGGAGCAGCGCAGGCTCACATAGCTGAACTGGATATTTTCGGTGAAGAGGAACCTGCTACCTGTGGACACGGGAGACATCCAACCCCCCACGACAACACCACAGCCAGCGGACACACACAAAATCGCAGAATTGTTAAACAGAGTATTACAGAAATGATTATTATAACAAAGGCACTTGTTCAAAACTGTGCTTGCAATCATTTTTAGTCATTCACATGAAGACAGGGAAGGAAAGAAAGGATGGGATGTCACACAAATTTCCTTTATTTGAATAAGTTATTTGCCCATTCACTGTCTGTGAGGGATGTAAAAGACCATGTTGAAACCCTGCGGAGAAGCAAAACAATCTTACAATCGGAAACCCTTTTGATTGATGGCTAGGTCAGACCCAACTGAAAGGCATGCTATGGCTAATTACATCCTCCCCTGTCACTGCCAGACAAAGTGTTGCGCTGAGACATTCAAGACACTCAAAACCACATCAGTTTCACCACAATTTTTTTCACATTTGCCCTCGGTTTTTGGTTTACTTTGAAGCAGCCTTCAGGTCTGCTTTATCTTCTAAAGATTGTGGCTTTAGATGTTGGCAGTCCTTGGTAAACCCTAAATGTTATTTAACCAGTAACATGAAGGAGCTCTAATTTTAAGCTTTGCCTATCTGTAATCTGTCTTGTGTTTGGAGACATTTGTTAGTCTTGATGTGTGGCAGCCTCTGTACCTGAGTGTGCTGAGTTTAGGCTCTCCTTCAGTTTTTCCTGACTTCGTTTTAAGTTGCACTTTGCCATGCCAGACTTAAAAGTGGCTGTGGTCTTAATACGTGGAACACTGGACCTTTCCGAACCTGCAGGACAAAAGTACAAAAAGTCTTAAAACTTTGACTGATTTACATGTAACCTGAAAACACGGAAAGACAGAATTGTTCCAGAGTAACTGTTTTCTGCAGCAAAGCGTAAAGATAAATGTACGTCTTGTACTCACCTAAGCAATGCAAGCCACTGCTGTTTTTTTGTGCGTCAGCCATGCAGCGCAGAGGCATTCCACAGGTCACCGTGTAGGAATCCTCTGTCCCTGAAAACACACAAGAGGCCATGACACACAGACCGACACAGGCAAAAGTTAGGGCCGAAAAAGAGAGCAAACAGGAAGCATGTAGCAACACGAAGACTGATGCTGATGTCTGTTCGCACAACTAGATCTAGAAAAGTTTCCATTAATGCAGCTTAGCCATGACTTTAGCAGAACACAGCTGTGTAAAGAGGTATCGAACATGCATCATGCCTATCTTGCTGAAAAAATAATGTTGCACAGGGCTGAGGTGTGTCATGTCAAGTGAATATGCCGTGAAGTTTGTCGTTCTTATTATTCTCAGATCTATAGGAGTCTCACTGTTTACTGTGTTGTGTCAGAGCTCTATTGAAGTCCATTCATCGCTTACAATGATCCATAATAATGTTTGAGTAAAGAATTAACAAAATATCACAATTCAAACTTATGCCAACTTTTCTAGTGGAAAATAAGCTCGAGTGGTTCATGTCAACACTTTTTGCAGCTGCTTCACAGCGACAACTGCCTCTTCATTTCACACTTATTAGATTTTGTTAGATGCTTTCAACTTAATTTTTATCAGAGACAATATGAATCTGTATCTCATGAACATCACCCTTCCCACTGCACAGCAGCAACATAAAACATGCTTTGTGGTTGAGTGATTAAGACACCAGCCTCATTATAGTTCTTAACATGTCTTAACCATTAGACTCTGATGTTTGTGTGAGGTTACAGAGAAACCAGACTCAGACTCAGACTGTCTGCGTTGGGTGTTAAAACATCTAATATTGAGATGTCAACAAAAGAACATAATTTGATTTCTTTTGTAACTGTATTTGATTTGACAACATTTTGTAGATTATTTTAATAAGGTATGATCATGATCTGTTGTTCACAATATAGCCAGGATATCCTATGGTATCAGTATTCTCTTTTAAGTAACTGTTAAATGCTATGACAAAATTGATAGAGACTTCTGTGTTGTGTATGTACAGTACTTGTACAGATTGAACTGACAAACTGAGCTTCAGGTGAAACAATCTGACAATTTTCTTTTACTGCAGTTACAAACACTAAAGCCTAATGATTTCCTGATGTGCACTCATGCCACTGAAATTCAGCCCACTCACCACTACTGATGTGAACTTGGGACTGGCATGTCAGGAAGCAGCGGTCCCCTCCCTCCTGTTTGCTACAGTTCAGTGTAGGTTTAGATGGAGGTTTTGCAGGTGGTGAACTGTCATCTTCTAAATAGAAACCACAACAAAACTCCAAGGTAAAAAAAACACACTTTTAACCGCAACAGTGAGGCACAGTGAGATGAGACATGAAAACATCCTGAGAGCACCAACAGCATTGTAGCTTTTCGGATGTTTCCCTCAAGCAAAGGAAAACAGGAAAAATAGAAAAGAGAAGAGAATTCAAAGTATCTCCTGTTTTTGTCCTCTAGGTTTTAATAAAGTGTTGGATATTATATACAATTAACAAATGGGACAACAGCACTCAACACATGTGCCTCTTATATAGGCGGAGGCCCTCGCTTACCAATGCAGTCCTTTTTGTTCCAGTGTAGTTTATAGCCAGGATGGCAAAAGCATTCAAATCCACCCATGGTGTTCTCACAACCCTGCTCACAGCCACCATTGTTCACACTGCACTCATTTATATCTACAACAAAAAACAAATATCATTAATGTAATTACAGGGTCAGTTTTTCCATCACATCTATGAGAAAGCACTCACACTCGTAACACATGCTCTGAACTGAGCACTTGTGTGTTACGCTTAAATTGTTATGTGTAGCTCCCTCCACCCAGCGTGGTCTTACCTCCACAGTGGGCCAGTCCATACATGGTGTAGCCTTTGTTGCACAGACATTGAAAACCACCGGGGGAGTTCAAACACGTGTGATCACATGTCCGCTCAAAAAAACACTCATCTATATCTGTAATCATAATCAGGCAGATGACATAATAGCAGGGCAGTCAGTTGCAATCTTCATTAGGAGGGATTTCCCACCCACAGACGCACATTTGCATTTTGATGCTGAATTTTCCCACTCGGTGAAAAGTAATGCCACGTTATACATCACAGAGAGACTGTAAAATACCATTGGTTTTTAGAGGTAATTACAGTTAACAGCGATTTAATAAGATGCCTTCAATTTAACTAGTTGCATCACCTTAGCATCATTAAACGAATAGATGATCAGTAGTAAAGAGAAAGGTAGCCTCAACACTAAAACAACACTCAACACTGAAATCAGGGTCTTTTAATACATGATATAACCAAAAAATAGAGAAATGAAAACACACAACACATGTCAAAAACATCTCCTGGTGGCATACTGTCCCACTCTGTGCTGTATTATCGTCACAAACATTTACGCTGTAAACTGTCAGGAGCCGTTTGTACCTTGACAGGAACGTTCATCTGTCAGCAGCTTGAAGCCTTTTCTACAGTTGCACTCAAAGCTGCCGATGGTGTTCCTGCAGAAGTGATCGCAACCGCCGTTGTGAAGCTCACACTCATCAATATCTGCGGGCAACAGGCGATATCCTGACATCACTTCAACAAGACTTCCTGAACACATGCTCTAAGCTGAATGTGAGTAGAGTGAGTCTCATGCTCTGCTCTGTAAAGGTTCTTGTGTACTGGCAGTCTGACCTTTGCATGTTTTTCCATCCGGCTGCAGTGTGAAGCCAACGGGGCAGCTGCAGCGCACGCCGGTCGATGTGTCTTTACAGGTGCAGTCACACCCCCCATTGTTCACTGCACAGGTTTCTGAAATTACATTGTGCAAAATCAAAGTATGGTAATCAATTTCTTCTTAGTGAAAAAAGCAATAGATCAGATAATAAATGCTTACTAAAACAAAATAGAAGAGGCACTGCTGCCGATGGTTTGTCTTGTGAATGTCCATGTAAACACAGCACGAGAGCTTGTGAACTAGTACTTTGTACTTGGTAAAGTGCCAAAGATGTAATGTTTGACACATATTGAGCGACACAGCATCACACAGCTGATAAATACTAACTACAGAAGAAAAGATTCACACTTCGCCCTTCCCATATGGAAGGAAAGCGTGAAATGACACAAATGCATATTTTTCAGTATGGAGACTGGGGGTGAGAAAGCGAGTGTGCAGTCATTTCACAGTTTGCTCAAAAGACTGAGGAATGTATCAGTTTACTAGACATGCTCTGCCCCATTTAACACCAGGAGTGATTCCCGGCATCTCAACCTGCCATCACGTAGAAGTCAAACCCGGAGCTGTTCCTCTCTGAACGCAGAAGTGAAATTATTACCCATTAACAGTCTTCGTTTGACCCGTTTGTCCACCTCAGTGAAGGAAGTAATGTTGTGGCTTGAGGACTCAGTGGTGGCTTCATCTCGTTCTGTGACACATAAAACAAGTAATTAACAGAACTGACAAACAAGTTCACTACATTTACTAAATAACACAGTTGCTGTGACGTTTCTGTTGACTTCGGCTCTGGGTGTTTGTTTTGGTCACCTTTCAGTAACTGGATGCATGTTTACACTTGCTTGGCTTGGTGAGTGTCAGATAACACATCAGATCAGCAAAGTGAATCTGGAGACAACGTCACAGTGACAGGCCTGGACCTCACACACCAATACCCAATATCCCACAGCTGATCTTTATCCTTCATAACCACTGTGTGGAAAACTGCACAATGCTCCACAAGAGAACTAACACAGAGATGCTTCCAATTACTGTGTTTTCATTCATTCATCAAGATAGCCTGTGCTTTACCGAAGCAGAGCGCTCCTGCAGTGTGAGAGGAGGCCTAATTTAGTTCTATTTTGAATGAAAATCATAATTCAGAAACTAAAATCCAAAGCATGAATCGCCATTCTGTTTACACAGTATATATAGCCAACAAACCAGTGATAGATGATGACTAATGAAAGACACATTGAAAAAGTGGGTTTATAACACACATTAGCTTTAAATTTTAAGGTGATTAAATTTTGGTCAGCGAATCTTATTCCACATCTTAAGCTTGTCTTATGTAAATTGTTGCAGCTTCAGCTCTTTACAGAGTGTATACAATGTTTTAAATTTCCTCTGCATAGCTTTACACCCAGAACTCATTCAAACTGAAAAATCTCCACTAATTGCCCACTTACCAACTTTCTCCAGAGCTTTTAACCACATGTCACAGTCTTGCTCAGAACTCCATCCACTGAGGAAGACTGTGAGATGTGGGAAAAGATGGTAAGTGGACCTTAAGTATGTCACAAAGATTGTTTTATATGAATTTCCCCAAAATTCAGTACTTTGCATCTATAAATATACAAATATTTGACATTATGCTACTCTATACTGTGAAATGATCAGATGTACAGTTGGACTGAAAAACTAAAAGATACGCCTTTTAAATGGGGTGAAGGTAAAATGAATGTGAGACAGCTGAAGGAAAAACATTCAGATGTTTAACTGTTTGCTGTCTAAAGCAACAACTGAGTATACGAACTCTGCTTACCTACACACGACTTCTTGTCAGGCTGCAGGGTGTACCTGGAGTGACACCTGCATATGGGGCCGTTCTCGGTGTCATCGCAGGTGTGCTGGCAGCCTCCGTTGCCGTGGTTACAGGTTACTGCAGCGTTAACAAGATTCAACCATACGGCAAATTATGAGGGCACCATTTGAAGCCAACAGTGTGTAACAAGGTAAATGTGTGTGAAATTAGCTTCGTGGCACAGAGCACGTACAGATGCAGTCCCTCTGGTTCCTGGCCAGCTCAAATCCTGGGCGACACTCACAGGCCACACCCCCTTTGGGTGTCTCTTTGCAGATGTGGGCGCAGCCGTGCTCCTTATTCATACAGTTGAGGCCCTCTGGAATAGAAAGAGGGAGAAGATACACAATGAAACACTCCTACAGTGACTGACCAGCTGCACACAAAGGCACACACACACACTGAGAGATTAGTCTGGCATCCTCAAAGACACTGATTGTTCTCACGCCTAACACAATTCAAAAACATAAACCACGGTGTTGTTTTTAGCACTTCTACAGAAGGAAATTCTGTAAGCAAGGCAAAAGTTGCTGAAAAGTTCATCTCCTGAGATCACGGCTCTGCAAATTCTTCCACTTTCAACACAGTTTGACGCTTCAAGAAAACCTAGATGAGCTGAAGCACCATTTATACAGGTCACGGCTGAGTGGATAGGTCCACAGGATTCAAAAGGTTGGTCAAGACCCGCTGGAGTGGAAAGACAAAACAAAGCCACTTCAGACTAATCTGTGACACAGGCCACATAGACGAGAGTGTTGCAGTTATTAACTTATTTTGTTCTCAGGGACACTAAGATCCTTTTCCCACAGCATGTTGCTGCTGCAGATAAAAGCTCAGTGACAGGAGCCTGCTTGAACCTGTCACCCCTCACTGTGCCATCTATCTCAGATTTGTAAGTGGATATTGGAGAATTAACCACACAATTGTCCATACGTCATTTATCACAGCTTAATATGGTTGGCACAAACAAGGCATCCACAGACACACACACTTGCAAAATCAAAAAATGCAGAATCTTATCAATAAATAAACTAAACACTCTGAATTGTACAGTATCTGTGTTTGTACACTCACCCACAGAGCGCTGGATGCATGTGTGCTGGTTGTCGCTCAGGAAGAAACCCTCTTTGCAGCGACACTCATAGCTGCCCATGGTGTTGACACAAGTGTGTTGGCAGCCGCCATTGTTGAACTTGCATTCATCCACATCTGCGGCGCGGCAGATTCATTGCATCAATTAACAGTGTTTACAAAATACTGGAAAAGCATTTGTTATATCTACTACGCAGGCTTGATAAATTGGATTTTAAGTTATATAAATCGAATTGGGCTGTTTTGTCCAGTGTTTACAAGCACTGCAGATGTAAACCAAGATTTTTCTAATCAGAATTTAGACATAAATATTTGGAAATCTTTTTGAATCACAGCAGGAAAAAAAACAACAAAAGTGTTTGCATGGGCTGCGTTTTAAAGGTTTAGAAAACAGAGCTCCAGAAATGGAGAGAATATAAGTGTGTGGAACTTCACATGCAGCCCACACAAACACCAGCTCTCTGTCACTAAAGGTCATTTCCTTGGTGGTTTGAAGCTGATCTTACCTAAACAGTTGTGCCCATCGTGCGCCAAATTGAACCCATCATAACAAGTGCAGCGATAATTTCCAGGTATGTTGTTGCACTCATGTACACAACCACCATTGTACTCCAGGTCACATTCATCAATGTCTGAGGAGTAAAAGTCACGTAAATTAATGTTCAAGTTCATGTAGTGAAACAGTGGTCAACAGTGAAGATAGTGAGACTTGTGCATCTGCAGGATTTCAAAAAAGTTGCCACAACAGATTAAAGAATATCATGATGTTGTTACTGGAAACATGTGTGTACTTTAAGCTATCTAAATGTCATCTGGTATTATCACATGAGCCTAAACATGAGGTCCCACTTTGAAACTTAAAGGGTTTTGGTGAACAGACACTAATTTAAATCAAATTACCTTCGCAGTGATGTCCGTCTCCTTTAAATCCTGCTTTACATGTGCACTTGTACGAGCCTTGGGTAGTCTGACAAATAGCATCGATGTGACAGCCATCACTTCCATCTGCGCACGGGTCTGCTGAAATCCATATGGTCATGATTACCAATAAACACTCAAACAGGCTGATAAATGAGATAGTAGTGTTTGGCATTTAACACATATGCGCTATTAAGTGCGTCTTGTTTCTGGGAATATATTAAAGAAGGCGCTGATGTAACTCAGAAACACCAACACATAAACTTCCCAACTAATAGTAGTAGTAGTAGCCTGCACCCGGCAATTTAAAAAAAATGCAGTGAAAACTGAACTGAAAGCGAGTAAATTATATTAAAAACAAAACTTGCTTTATAAACTTATGGGAATCTGGAGCGCACAGATGATCATAGCAACGTTTTATACACCAACGCTTTTAGAAACTAGAAGAAAAAGCACTCCAGTGGTGAAACAACAAGAGCGCACTCCTCAAAGCGTGCGTAAAGTAGCACTCACCACGACAGAAAACACAACGCACACATGCACACAGACTCACTACAGTCCCACCTCGAATCTCTGGAAGCGCTGCGCTTTGGCGACTATTTAACAAGAGCAAAAACAAACAAAAGTCCCTTGCAGCCCAAATAGCTCCCATGGTGATATGATCCAAGTTTAGAGGTCTTCTCAAAAGGACGCGTACGCACTGAAGTCGTGACCGAGCGTCCGCCTCATTTTCATTCTAGCCTGTCAATCTGTTTCACAAGAGGCTTTTGAAAAGAGAAAGGAGTGAGTAAGTGTGTGTGTGTGTGTGTGTGTGTGTGTGTAAGAGAAGAGAGCGAGAATGAGCGCGTGCGTGCGCGTACACGTGAGAGAAAACCCGCTTTTGGA
Organism: Helostoma temminkii; assembly: GCA_900302695.1. NCBI lineage: Eukaryota > Metazoa > Chordata > Actinopteri > Anabantiformes > Helostomatidae > Helostoma > Helostoma temminkii. Next base: position 114,839 of record OMLM01005942.1, on the reverse strand, counting down.
GCGGAGCTGCGTCAAGTCCCGCAGAGGGACTGTGCGCAAGCGGAAGTGTCGTGGCTGAGCGTAAAGCGTTACCAAAACAAAGCGATTGAAGAAGCTTTTATTTTGGAGCCTGTGACCGGAGACCTCTAGTTAAACCCGGCGTAGTTTAGTTTCTTTAAAGTCTCAAATCTGTAAACATGTTCTTTAGTGTTTCTTTTACAGTCGGCCATGTCAAATGTATGTAAAGAAAAAACAGCGAATTCACAGAATACAACCACATATCATGAGAAATGACTGTTGTGTAGCTAACGTGGCTACCTACTAGCTAGCTCACTAGTCGTTAACTAGACCTGGAAGTGTACCGTTAGAGCCAAACAACGAGGTTGCTAAGCAACACACGTTAATCGGTTCTAATGCTGCGTTCATGTCATACTATCTAAAGCGTAAATATCAGCGGCCTGGTGGTAAAATCATTAACTCCAGACTCTGGAATTTGTAATTCCAGTGCCAGAGACACTGGGAAATTATGACGACATCTCACAACTATAAACATGTCCGCAAATGTGCCACTGGTGGGATTTACATCAAAATAAAGCCTAAGTTGAACACTAACACTGTACAAAGCCTTCAACTTAATTCACATAGCCCATATTGCTTGCTCAGTCGTATCTGATTTAAAATGACCCGTTACAAATAGCAAAATAACAAAGGTAATTAATTTAGGATATATGATGCATCTAGTTTGGTTTGGCTACTTAAACTAAAAAAACGCGTCGGACCATTTTCCCATTCTACTGACGTCACTTGAACGCAGCATCACTTGCAACCGCTTCAAAAGTGACTCGGCCGTTGAGAAGAGACGCAGCCTCCATTTTATGATTAAAATTTTAGCTCAATAAGCTCATGCGGGGTGTAAAAGAGTGTATACACGGTAAACATTGGTTAATAGCGCCACCTTACTAAGATTGAGCGTTTTGTTAAACACATCCTTGTTTCTCTCCTGAAACCACTAACTAAAAGGCAAAGCATCTCCCCCGCATAAGCGATGAGACAATCATGGAGCCTCCGTTTATTCAGTCAACCCCAATGTTTAACGATATTAGTATTAGAGTATTTCATTTACTTCACTAGTTTTTAACCAAGGACCACTTTAAATATAGGTAATGTATCAGATTCTGAGTTTTATTTTTGTTTATGGCCACACAAGTTTTTTAATTCCTGACATTTACTTCTTTTATACTATCTCCTATTTTAATAAACATCTTAAAAACCTGAGATCATGCAGATCACAAATTCTGATTAATTTCGTTAGCTCTTGTTCACCACCTACCGGTGGATGTAAACACAACAAGCGCACATTTTTCTACCATTTGTTTTTATTACAGATCAGAATACAGATCTAATTTGTAGTACAGTATACAAAAAAAATGTAAAAATAAAAATGCATTAAAAAACATCTACATTGCATGTTCAAATGAAGTGCACAAATTAAAAAACATACTTTCTAAAAGGCTCTACACCAGTTTTCTCAAAATTTCAGTTAAAACAAGTTCGTAATAAATAAATATAAATTACTTGAGAATGATAATGAAAAGAACAGGCAATTCAATAAGGCACATCTCACGCCCCAAAATGTACCTCGCAAACACAATATGGCAATTCCCTTAGGATAAAACAAGCTTATTTTCCAGATTAAAAGGAAGCAACATTTTTCCTTTTAACAATAAAAACATTTACCCGCCTCAGAAAAATGTATATATTACGCAAGTTTATAGAGCCCTGCCTTTCAATTCATGAAGTTTGAGATTTCTCAAATAAAACAGCAACTGTTGTCACTGCAGTATTAATTTCTTATACAGTATAATCCACAGCTAAACTGTGCAATTTGAGGATTACATTAACACACACACACCTTGTGACAATGATGACTTATGATCAGGAGAAAGTAGACTTATTGCTGAAATAATGAATGCTTTTTACAAGCCAATTTGGTTGAATAAGGATCCACCACTTTAAAGTGACAGACCCGGAGCATTTCTCACATTCAAAATGTCTGCATAGTTTGAACCTTTGACAATTGCCTCTGAAGATAAATCACAATCACAAACACGTCTTCTCAAACAGCACTTGTCTAGCAAAATGTAACCTCGACATATGCCATGCGTTTCCTTTAAGCTCAGTTTATGACCACTGGATATCATAAAGCAAACACAGGGAATATAATAGCACACTTAATTCAAGATCTACGTTTCCCTGCAGTTTACACATAATTTTACACTAAGCATAGGCTACAACTTTGAACCACTTTAGACAAATGTGTCTGAGAAATTGAGATGTCAAAATGTGATAAAACAAGTGAATTAGCGTAAATCTTTTCAGCACCTTTTAGACTGATATTCTTTTGAAACAGAAGTAGTGGTTTGCTATTCCTGCAATGTAAAAAGGTCTGGATATACCAAGAGCCAAAACACTGTATTTACAAAAGCCATATTAAAAACATCTGATTTACAACATGCATTGTTATTTCATCAGAGCCTGTACAAGAGCAATAAATGTGCTGCTTTTGTTATTCCAAAAGGCAGAGGAATGTACTGCATGCATGGTCTAAGTATGTCTACATCATGTGCACAAACTGCCGAACAAATTCAAACGGAGTGTTTCAAACTCATGGCATGCTTAGGCTGTGAAATGTCAAATTGTTTTTTATCTATACACACATTAAAAGCTCATTAAATTAACAGCTGTACTAATGATCCTTGGTGCCCTTTGTTGTACTAGAAATTATACAGGACAAAATAATGCAGCAACTTGTTCAAGAGCCACTCCAACACACAAAAAAAAAGCTGGTTTTAGAAATAGCTGGTGTCTTTCATATGCACACTTACAATTTGACAACGTAAGAAAAAAATAGAACAGTCTTGATATGTATGAAAAAAGTGACAATATTTACAAAACGATGATCACTTAATACAAAATAACCAGAATCAATTTAGAATCAGAAACTGAGCCTCAAAATAAGGAAAAATAAAAGTCCTCCTCATACTATAAATAACACTAATGCCAATGTTGTTTTTTTTTCCTTTTTGCTTTTATATAAAAAGAAAATCAATTCTATACAAAAGTTTTTAAAAAGCCCCATATAAAAAAAAAAAGGAATATTACGTAGAAAACAAATATCTAACTCATCTAAAGGGGGTGGGAATGGGAGGTCTGCCACTGGAGACAAATCCGGGTGGATGCTATGGATAACCCTACAGGGGATTCAAAAAGCAATCACCAGGTTTCTTTCACGTCTTCTGGGAGCTGTGGAGGAAGTGAGTCTGGAAGGTGTGTGGCGACCTGTGTGGACACCAGTGTCTTCTGTTTATTGGAACTGCAGCAAGGTTTGAAAAGTCGAGGGTCGATAATCACCTCTCCAAACCTTCCCTTGTAGACAATCCCACAGCACACCTTTTGCCTAGAGGGAAAAAAAAGACATTAAAAGTGAGATAATGTTTTTAAAAGCATCACTGACCTTATCAACAAAGCTGAGAGCAGTAACTTGCCTTTTCCAGTAGGAACGGTCCAAGAAAGAGAAGATAGAGGGAGTTGAGCGTCTTTGTTTGGACTCGATGTCTGAGCCATCATCTGACTGGTTGCTGTAACTCGGAGACTGGGCAGGAGACACACTGGAGGTGGTGCTGTGGGCATCTGAGTCTGCTTAGGAAAAAAAGAAAAATTTAACTGTTATTACATCGAGACAGAAAACTAATGAGCACTGACTAAATCTTAATAGCTTTTCATCTATTAGGGAAATGTTTTTACACTTTATCTCCCAACAATTGTCAACAAATTAACTAATCAGACAAAACATCCAACTCAAAAACGGTAATTACATTTTCCAGAGCCCAAGATGTCAAATATTTAAACTACAACTGCAATAAACATTGAGAGAGTCCATGTTCACAGATGTAAGAATTTGCTACAATTCATTGTTACATTGTTTACCACTGTTGATCTGCGCTGCTGACGGGGTTTTTTTTTTGATGTTTTACAGATCATAGCTACTTTCAGCTACAAAATATCAAGAAACAAATCCACTATTCACACAACCTTTTCAGCTTTTACATACAAATAGAACAACTCATGTATCTGACTCAGACTTGACACAGACTATAACAACATGCAGTGACACTGTGCATGCCTGAGCCACAAGATGCTGCTAAACAGTCTGTTCAGATTAAGCTGCAGATTTAGCCTGGGAACAAATCCACATCAAACCCAAGTCTGGCACAGACTGAATTTGTATTTATTGGTGTAACTGATTATATAAACAGACATTCAGTGTCTGACAATGTTCAAACATATTTAATACATATATCTCTACACATTGCTTGCTACTTGTTAATATCTTTAAAACAGCAACTTACTTTGTCTCTTTAGCTTGTGAAGCTTTCGTATCTTGTTTTTCTTCTTCCCATCACCGTTCTTCATCTTCTTGGGTTTTGTCACCTTGAATCCCGGCCCAGCTCTGGCATCCACCACCTGAGTCAGGTCAGACAAAACACAAAGTCAATTTAAAGCTCCAACAACAACAACAACTGGACAGGAAAAATGTCTCAGTCATCCAGGCCATGGTAATCCAAATGGTTCTGTTAAGTATTTATTACTTATTTCTTGGTTCTTGAAGGCTTTCCATCCAGAAGGCTTTACCAGTTCTGACTGACTGGTTGGAAATAAGTCCAGTTGGTACTTAACAGAACCTTTGGGATTTACTGGACAGACATGACTCTCACTGCTGTAAGAGCACTTCACATACATGGTTCCAGTTCTTCTTGGAGCCATGAGGCAGCTTCTTCCACCGCTTCACCAGTAACACACAGGCGTTGCAAATGTCTCCAACACGATCTTCTGACAGTCTAAACAAACAAACCAACATAAACAATCACTACCAAAGTTCTGCACATTAATAGTATGATACAGAAATACACACATTTAGACCATACAATCGCACAGTATGAGTGAAATAAATGTTTTACCCAAAGCAGAGTCTGAATGTCTCTTCATATCGACTGCTGTCTGTGAAGCGTGAACTAGACGACTTGGTCTTGCAGATGCAACAGCCGTCGTTACTCCGGTAGATCTTCGACTTGTGAAAGCCAAACATAGTCTGTCTGTTTGTCTGTCAGTGTTGTGGCAAAATCCTGAAAACGTAAAAACAAAGACCGGTAAATGTCCCACTCCCGTGTAATGAGCACGGTGGATCTCTGCACAGCTCACACTTGTACTAGTGAGGAGGGGGGCGGTCCCTGCACGTACACACGTACACACACAACCAAGGCATTATAACCCGATTATTTCAACATGTGCTGTATAAAATGCACATTTTTGACAGTAGTGTAGTGCACAGACAAGGTGAAAATCAACAACTAACTTCGGCTAAAATAATAAAAAAGTCAAACCAACTTAAAACAAAACTCACAGGAACCCAAAATGAATATATAACACTGATATTACACTAATACTATAAACTGATCTTACTGGTTGTGTAGTCAAAGACACACAATAGTTAACAGATATATATTTATTCGACTCAAGCTCCCAAACTTTCAGACACAGTTAACGTGAGGTGAGTCACTGAAACGTTACACCCACAACACAACGTTTTACTATCGTTAACGTTACTTTTCCGAACAGCTGTCCGTACGCTGGATATTGTGCGAGTTTGTGGGTACATGCGGAGTAAAAAAAATGTGGATGTTTGTCGTCGTTTTAGTCGTAGATTAATCTGCGGTGGAACTCGAAACAAAAAGCGGGCAGCAGCGTTTTCTGAAGTGAACAAACAAAAAGCTACGGTGCTATTTGAAATATCTGTAACACGCGTGTCTTCGCAACACACAATTATCAACTTAGTACAACGCATGTGAGTTGTCAGTATTTTACTGAACGTAAAAAGTTGAGAAGAAGCCACCCTTCCCTTTAAATTCAAACTTTTGCCCGCTAGAGCGCCAAATACGGTTCATTGTTGTTAGCTGTTAGCATGCTAGCTAGCTAGTGCTACCACCACCACCACGCCACGCTCTCGTTCACTTCCACGTTATCCCATTGTCGAGTCTTTGTATATTTAGCGCGCAACATCTGCAAACGTCAGGGAACAGCTACAACGCCTCACAACCACTCTCTTCACACGTAACACATTTGTAACAATCCACAAATGTAACTTCTGTAAAAGACAAATAACAGCACACTTACTGGACAAAAACTTTGAATCTTCGCCGTGTTCTACTCAGGAACTGCGCATGCTCTTACTACTCCTGCATACAGCTGGGTATTAGCATCTCATTAGCATAAAAAGCCGTAATGAAAGGGCCGAGCACTCAATGACCATATAAGGAGAGCAGCCGTTGGATTTGAACCTGAATTCAACCAATCACCGCTGTCCTCAAGTTCTCGTCAGTCGACATGAATGGTGGAAGTCGTAGTGAACGCTGCAACGTTTTTAACGTTCGCCGCCGCATTTTAAACTCGGACTCCCACAATCCACCTTGTCTGAGGCTTTAAAGAAAACAGCCCATTTTTATATGGCGCGAACGAGTTTGTTTACATTTTCTCACCTGACAAATCAAATTCATGAGATAATATACACCTAACAATGGACAACAGGTTAACTCCAATACCAATAAATGCACTTTAATGCATTACAGATGCTTTATTCTTAATATATTTTTACACTGTACACTGTTGCTCACTTAGTAAACACTACATTACACAGCTATATCAATAAATGTACAACAGTATTGGAAAACAAAAATATATATCTCCCAAGATGCTCATGTGTGGGTCGTACACAGACGAGTACAGCACATCATTTCAGACGCTGTTGGCACAGAAAAGGAGTTATTCACATATCAAATCTCTTATTCTGCACAGTAAAGTTCAATGTATATAACGAAGGAGGGACCTGGAAATACCTCAACACACCCCAGTATGGAAAATTTATGTGGCTGAATTTTCTCCGGTGGATATTGCATAGCAAGAAAACATGATAACAAAATCAGGAGTGGGAAAGAAGTCCATTTTGCTCTTCACGCGGGAAGCAGGAGATCATCCTTTATCACAAGGAGTCTTTCTTCAGACAAAAGGGCAGATGTAGTGTAAGGGCTGGGATGACGGTTGGAGGTATTTACAAGAAGGCTGTCATTGTGATCCACTTGGAACAGAAAGCTGGGTCAAGCATATCTCAGAGGACTTGTGTCTGGAACACAAACTAAACACTTGGGGTATTTTCATTTATCCAACTGAATTTACTGTCCTTCATTGGATACACACAATCTTCATCATCATGCAAGAAGGATAATTTTCTCTGCTGAAGGTATCCCGTGTAAAACGTTTGCATACTTGTACATTTCTCAGTTAAAGGCTCAAATGTAACAGCCTTTATTCCAACGTAGGTAAATCATCTCCAACTCTACAAACCTCCCTGTCATACACATACTTATAAAGCATACTTCTACATCATTTGCTTCCAGCTCTGCGATATGACATTGGAATCTGAGTTGACAACAGAGCAAGCAATCTGACTGATTTAACAAAATAATACTGTCTTTCTCTGAAAATATATTAACAGTTTTGATCATCACTTTCCCTTAAATATAAGCATTGTCAGCTGTTCACGATAACAATGAAAATATTTAGCTTTCAGTAAAACATTATAGCACAAGTAGGTCATTGTCAATGTGAAAATCATGGTTCATAACAGAAAACATATTTTAACATCTAATGGCAAAATAACTGAGGATAAAAATAACAACATATCTTGAAAGGCTCATTGCACTTAATATATGGCAAATGTAACAGTAGCTTTAATATAAGCCAGAAAATGTCCTTGGTTCAAGTCTCTTCCTGCATATAAAAGGTTCAGTTATTTCCTTTAATGGCCCCCAGTGAACATCCGGTTCAGGTACGACTGGTGGGTCGCTGGTTTGGTTTAGATACCAACACCTTTGACAAGTGAAGCCTCTAGGGTGATGTTGAACTCCTGCAGAGTCTGTAGTACTCTGATCAGAGAGTTTACCAACGAGCGGTCCTTAATCAGTGCAGTGTCCTCGTACATCTGAGCAGTGATTGGACAGTCTGCGAGCAGAGCGATCCAGTGATGCAGCAAATGGTCCCTAAAAGATACAGGTAACAGACAGCTTAAAAAAAGGAGTATTATACAGAACATAAATGCACTAGACAAATAAATCACTATGTACTAAGAGCAAGCATACAATATTCATACAGTAACTAAAGGACGCAAACCTTAAGAATCATTAAGACATCTGATAATTTAAGAATTCTCTTAGGAGAGATCATGTTCACTTGACTCTTTGAAGGTCAAAATGACCAGTTGGATACAGAGCATTTGTTTCAGGGATTAAGAGTCTTATCCAAGAGCATCACAGCAGGGGGTGTAATTGCAGGGTGCCGACAAGATCACTACAAGTTTCACTGCACCCACTCTGAATGAACGTCTTTGTCATCCACAGAAAATGTTAACAACGTTCAATAAATCTATACACAACTGTAATGGGGTTAGAGAGTGCTGCCTGCCTACCTTGCACCCAGACACACAAGCATCTGGAACTTCCCATCCTTGCCGATATTTCTGGATGTGTTGCTGATGGCTCGCATGAAGCGGCAGAAGTGGTGCACTCTGGTTTGCCAGTTTTCATCTGGAGTCACCTCCCGCTGCTCAGAGCTTTCAAAGTAAACTCGTGCCTTTTCTGTTGAAACAAGCAGTAATTAAATATCCAATCAGACCTGAATTTCCTACACAGTACTGTGAAGATCTGTTTAAAGGAATACGCAGACACTAGGATCGAAAGGTGACTGTAAAATTTTTTGCTGATCTTACATACAACTGCCTTTGAGCCTACCACAAAGTCAAGCATACAGGATGTAAATGTGATGGTCAAACTAACAGATTTTGGTTGGTATAACACTTCCAGGGCTTAGGGAATAATGATCGTAAGCGTTTACCAAGGAAGTCCCAGATGAAAACATTCTTGAAGAGCCGGGGTGATTTGAAACCGTGCTGGAAAACTTGCTCCAGAGCCCAGACAAGGCCATACTCGCCACAGAGGAGATGGGTCAGACTGCCTCTCTGCAGAGAGCGACAACAAGACGATGCATGAATTTAGAGTTGAATAAACTGTATGCTGTTGTTGTTTTCTTGCAAATGGGAATTTAATGGAGCACATTTTAATTAAAATTCATAACAGCTTCACAGGTCCAACTATCGCATTAAAATCTCAATCCAACCACCAACCATCTGAAGGCGTTCAAGTAATAATTCATAATTATGAGAGAAAAAATCTGACCTCTCATGAAAACTACCAGAATTAAAACTTTCTGACATTTTGAAAGAAAGAGGCTTTCAGCATCAGAGAACCATGTGGGCAAGTCATTATGGGTGTATGACATTTTATAAATATTCAGCATGGCATAATACATTCAATATAAATAAGGTGACAGACACAACAACAGAATACAAAGTGCACTTCGGTCGTAGATATACTGTTTATGGCAAGCTACTCTTTATTGTTCTGTCGGGATTGTAAAAAGCCGGAGCAAGAGTGAAGGGGATTTCCCACTAAAAATCCTTTGTACTTTAACCACACAGTGAATGACTCTTAAAACCTGCAATCACCACTTTAGTTATACTGCACAAAATCTTCAATAGGAATCCCCTGCAACTGTCGCTCCACCTGCCTTAATAAATAAAAATTATCAGCGTTGGGACTTTATTTTACTGACTCCAGAGCAGGCACCATTGTAGTTCTGAAACCAATCAGGAATAACATCAAACTTTATACTTTCATAGGTTTTGACAATGTGAATTATACACACAGTCACTGTTGAGGGACCTGGGGACCACCAGAGCAGAAGGCTGCTTTTCTTCAGTTGTAATGAATAATAGAAGTACATGTTGGGGCCTGTCTAGACTGTCGTCTCTCACCTCCTTCTCTGGCTTGTGGAAATGCTTCACAATCCCATTGATAGCCTCTCCCACTCCCTCCTGAATCTGGCCTGTGTTTAACTCTGGGTGAAGAGAAAAAGGCAAACACAGATGCTTTAAGACAATCAGAGCAAACCCATGCAGGTTTTATCTATTTGCCATTATATTTTTCCACTCATGAATCCGAAGTTTAGATATTAAGTGCAAGATGTCAAATATTATGGAGTTATGGTTATGTAGTAGTAACTTACTTGGTTTGCTGTTTGGTGAGATGGTAACAAACCTCCTCATCATCCCCGGGGACTGCTGCATGGGGGGTGTGCGGCACATCCTTTCATCATTTTCTGTGCTCGGGGTCATCAGCTCTCCTACTAGGATCCTCTCCAGACTGCCGTCATCCACACCCTTCCCCAACCACCGGCCACATGGAAACCTGTCCAACAAACACACGTTTATCTTCTGAGAACCATCTGGTCCAAACAATGTTGGGTACATTTTCCCCATGAAATATTCTTACTTGTATGTGTGTCCTGTGATCTCATTGCGGACCATGACACACTCCACAAGCCACTTAGCATAGAGCCCAGTGTTATCGTGACCCATCTGCACTGTGGTGAGTTTGCCCAGGTTCTGGCACTAAGAGAGAAGCAACAACAATGATGTAAAAAACCCAAACCAAACTTGTATTTAAACTTATACTCTTGAAGGGTAATTTCAATTCAGTCATATTTTCATAGTTTTGGTCATAAATGAAAGAAAAGAAATTCAATAAGGTGAGAAGCAGAAGCAGTGAGGCAAACAACCACTTTATCAAACAGGTAAAGTTATAGGCCAATGTCTAAAATCAACTTTGACCTACAGTACTATACCCGATATTCAGTGCAATGAGCTTTTATTACAACAGTTCAGGTACTTTTATTTTCACTTTTAAATAAAGTGGCAAAACCGGTTTGTTTACAACTTGTCTCCTCTTTTAACCGCCAGTGTTTTTGCTAAACCCTGACTTTGATGACTATACTTATCATAACTAGGAGAAACAACAGGGGAAAAAATAATGACTAAAGCTACAAAACAAAGCTCTAAATTGCAATAAAGTGAAAACATCCTTTATCCAAGAACAAACACTAACCTCAAAAGTAATTTCCAGAGTATTTCTGGGAACCTGCAGGACTCCGGTCTCTGCCAGTTCACCAGAAACACACACCCACGGATTGGCTGTGAACATGGAGCCTCCCAGCTTCTTACTGGAGACAACAACCACATGGTAGGGAATCACTGGGAACCAGAAAGGAGAAAGTTAATGTCACACAAAAACATAAACATAACAAAAGTTTATTAACAGTTTTTTCAAGCTGGCTGACATATCACTCACTGATGGTTGTAAACACGTTGGTGAAGCAGAAATAGTCCACGGCATTAAAGGACAACAGGTGGTAAAGAAACTGCTCCTTCTCGTCATCACAGCGGAGGAACGCATAGCGCTTGTAGAGTTTTCTGGAAAGGAGTGTGAATATGAAGTTTAAAAACATGTTTAATTCTTAGTCCCACAAAATGATATTCCAGCAGTTATGTTTAAAACAGTTTAGTTGTTAAGCAGATAAATATTTCTCAACAGTGCCAGTAGTATGGCAGCGCAATTTTGGGGAAAGCAGATAAAGTGTGTACGGTTTTATACATAGTAGAACAAATGACAATGTAAGGTCACAGAGGTAGACAGAAACCCCTCTGACCCACTTTACCAGTCAGATATCAATTATGAAGAAGGCTGTAAATCATTTATGCAGTCATGGACTACAGTATGATGCTCTGCGATTTGAAAAAAGTCAATGTATTATAAATGGGTAGATCACACATCTTAATTTCCTCCACAGACATAGAAAGGGGGTCAGGATTAGAGGAAGGAATCATTAATTTAGAGTAGACTTTGAGTTTTGATTTGTGTGTTGTTTTGCTCACTTCGTAAGCTCTTGGTCTGACAGCAGCTGCTTCAGGTGTCTGGAAAGCAGCTTCTTCTCCATAGAGAGGCGAACCCAGGCCCGGGCCTTGCCCACATCTGTCTTAATCTCACTGATGTTCTGAATGTGTCTAAAAAAAATAAAATGATAAATCAAGAGATAAGAAAGTATTCAGAGCTCAAACATACAACCACAAAAGCAAAGATCAGAACTCTCTTCATTCTCATCTTGTGAAAACACGGGCGTAAAACCTCCAGCACACACACACAGTGAAAACAGACTTTCCAGTAAAGAGACTTTCTGTGTTCAAAGAATACTTGCATTTTCACCTTTAGTCAAAGAAACTTTATTGTGGAAAAACACATCAAAGACATACTTTTATTCCAAGCAGAGTATTTTTATGCCTGACGTAACTCGAGAGCTTCTTTAGATGTGCAACATCACTGAACGCCCAACTAAAATTGTGTAGCATTGCAACAGTTTAGTGGTCATAATGTGTATGAAGTCATACTAAAAATATGATTAATAAATTACTATAAAGTGTAAGTGTCTGCCTTGCACATGATTTACAAAAAATACAAAGATTTATAAACATGCAAAATCCCCCTACTGACACAAAATGTTATTTTCTTTTTGACTTTATGATAATGAAATGACAAATACTCGGAAACAGCTAAACAATACATGAAATAAGCAGTCAAAAGATGGTGTCTGAGTACTTTCATATACTACCAGAGTACTGGAACAGCAAGGCAAATTTATTTGCTTTTGCAGTACAGACATTTGGGTTTAAGATCAAAGGATAGATATGACATGCTTCACACCTGCTCTGTGGAGGATGTTGATAATATCAGTGACTGTTGTTTTGGGTTTTTCTTCACAGCAGTGTTTCACCAGCTGTTACAGTTTACTTTGGTCAACCTGTTTAGTGTATGCTGCTCAGTACACCAGTGGTTTATTTCTTTTTTCAGCACATTCCAGACCACTGTATTGGCTAAGCTCATGTTTGTATGATGCATTTGATTTTGTTTTCTCACATTCACAATGACGTGCTTTTCTCTCACAGATGGCTCTCTGGTCTTCATGTCTTTTTATCCTTTCTAACAACAAATTATGTCTTCACAGGTTAAACCCAAGGCTATAACAAAGAGTAGTCATTTAGAACTACTATTAATATTACTATTACTGAAAGTCAATCTTATTTTAAAACCAAAAACCTAAAATCTTAAACCAAAATGTCTTCAGGAGACAGAAAAAACAAGTGAATGATTCCAGTATTTCTGAAGGTGACCACATCGACTCTCAGTGGAGCCACAAAGGTATTAAAATATTTAGATATTTTAAAATATTTTTATAAAATATTAAAATATTTAGATATTTTAATACACATTTGTTGTTTAAACCAGATGTGAATTAAAAAAATAATGGTCTAAACTAATAATAAGAAAATGTTTAAGTTTGCTAAAAATGAATATACTCAATCAAGCAATCAATTATTTTTTGATTACCATCACACTACACTACATTTTTTTTTAATACAGCAGCATTTTAAAACTGTGTTTGGTTTGGTGTTTGACTCACAGGTCAAAACTAAAAGATATATAACTTAGAAATATATTTGAATAAATAATAAATGACCTGAAAGATTAATAATCCAAATTGTTTCTGAGCTTTCTGCCAAATGGTTAAGGAAATAAGCAACTATACATATCAGTACTGACTTTACTTTACTGAATTTTACTGTATTAGCATTATACAGTAGTCTAACAAAATTCGTAGTAAGAAGAGTAAGAGCCGTTTATGTATAGTACAAAATATACCATGTTTTTATCAGTATTTGACAAATCATTTTATCTGACCCCATTCAGCCTGAATCACAGCCTCAGTCTGTCTCTGCTGCAGACTCCTGTACTGTGCAAGTCGGTCCCATGTCATCGCTCCGAGCCACTATCATGCCTCTGATGTCCAGACACATTTCCTTCCACTCCACCTGTGCCATAAGCTTGTCTGCTGAGAGCTCTTCATGTCTGCTCCTCCACCTTCCATCCCCCTCCCTGTCTCCACCCTCTACGCTCGCTCACACCAACTAACCCAGTTTCTTCTGCTTGTTATCTCCACCGTAACAGGGGAAAACATGGACTATAGTGACTAATATTGTTACTATTACTGTTACCTAGAATATAAAGGAATAGGAGGTGATAATCTCTAGCAAGCTTAAAAATGTGGGATTTTCAGTAAAAATATTGACTCCCTGTTAAGATGACATCATCTATTATTAAAAGTCGCTAACAGAGACTGATGGTTGTTCTGAGGGCATTTGTGCTCATAGCATCAGACGTTTACATGAGTGTGGAGGAGGGTCTGTCTATCAGCAGAGCAGTGTGTCTGTGCCCTGTGCTGACCCCTTCTCTCTTCTTAGTCTGACTAGCAGGGGGTCTGGTAATTAGGCTGGAAGTAATGTGCTGTTACTACACATCCTTCGTGCCAGCCATAACACATAACAATAATGCCTGCCACTGCACACAACACACACAGGTGTTTTGTTGCTGTTATCCCTGTGTTTTGCAAAGAGACACAAATAGCAGGCAAAACAAGACATTCAGAAACTGGGCTGTGGAATGTTGTGATGAGCATTTGTCACTTGTTTTCTGACAATATCTGGAGAATAACACACATTTAAAAAATTCTAGTCTGGAAATTTAACCCAGTATCAGCAAATTTGACAGGAGAAGTGACACTAAAGTTATTAAACTCCAAAGAAAAAACCCTTGTTTACCCAAGGCACTAGTTCTAAACTGCAAAAATACCCTGCTGTGAAAAAGTACTTTCCCACTTCAAGATTTTTTTTATGTTTTTGCATATTTGTCACACTTAAACAATTCTGATTAAAAAGTGCAGTTTTTAAATGATCATTTCATTTGTTAAGGGAAAAAACTGTCCAAAACCTGCTGGCCCTATCTAGGCCTGACAAATGCAATCAAGCGTTTGTAATAACTGGTAATGATTTTTTTTTTAACATTGCTGTGGAGGAATTTTGGCCAAATTTTGCCCTGGGTGTGGCAAGTGAAAAGTCAACTCAGCTTTCCAATAAAATAGCAGGTTTGGACAGCTTTTTTCCCTTAATATTAAATTATATCATTATTTGAAAACTTAATTTTGTATTTACTCTTGTGATCTGTGTGTAATAAAATTTGTTTGATCAATCATTTAAGTGTGACACATTAAGAAGGGGGCAAATACTTTTTCACATCACTGTATGAACATTAAGAAAAAAATTATCCAATTACATTTAGTCTGTCTCAAATATATTGTCTATATGATTAGAAACAAGTTGTAAAAATGAAATCAATGTTTAAAACAGTATGTTTCCTGCATTAGTCAGTTGAGAAAACATAATATAAAGCAACACTTTTTTTGCCTCCTGAAAATGATTTGAGGACCGTTTTGAAGATCTATATACCCCACTTTGAGCAATGACTCCTGTGGACACGCAGTAAATGTCACGTGGACATTTACTGCAAGTACAAGTACTATTTTAAATATCGGTTGCTATTGAAAAGTTGACCACAGGGGGGCAGTCTACAATTTAACTTACTTTCATCTAGTAGAGACCAGCAGATGACTCACTTTGTTAACAGCCACTGACACTGATACTGAAACTTCTTTCTGCATTTCTTTACTAAGATGCTCAAATTAGCTCACATCTAAAGTTTTCTCACCTCATGTCTTGGATCAGGGAGACTTTAAGGGGCGGCATGGCTGATCCACCACCATCAGACTTGCGTCTCTCAGTGTCATGAATGAAACCTTATGAAGAAAAAGGATGTTAGACAATTAAGTGCAATCCAACTAGAGTTACTGCTATAATAACTCATCAAGTGGTCAGAATTTACCTGGCGGTCCCAAACAACCTGGAGTTGCATTCTTCTTCTCTTTGCTCTCTTGGAAATGCAGTAGATGGGACCATAAGGCAGATTTACCCTGGCAGAGAAAACCCACAGTGGTGTCATTATTTATGTGGTGTGGAGGTGTGGAGGATCGATCAGGTGTATGTGTACTACAAAGATTTGTTTTCCCGACCTGTTTGACCTGCAGTCCAT
The DNA here is from genome assembly GCA_900302695.1 of Helostoma temminkii. Classification (NCBI taxonomy): domain Eukaryota; kingdom Metazoa; phylum Chordata; class Actinopteri; order Anabantiformes; family Helostomatidae; genus Helostoma; species Helostoma temminkii. The sequence continues at coordinate 98,826 of OMLM01005942.1, read as the reverse complement.
GGCTCCAGATCCTTTCTAGCAGGTCACAGAGACTTGCAATCAGAGTGTTTTCCTCAACACCAGTGATGCTGACCTCCCCATGACCCAACTCCACGGCCTCTCGACCCATCTTCTCCACAAGCATGCGTTTTGTCTGCACAGAAACAAGCAGATCAACACAAAGTTGTCATCATGAGGACACCGAACTGAATGCTAGTTTTTTTATTTTGAGCTGTTTGCAAACTTCAGGCTGAAAAACTGAAATGTATGTATTTATGCATTATGATCTTATTTATACACAGAAAAGAATTGTCATGCAATTTGTGACACCATAAACTTTGTAGAAAGAAAATTAATGTAGCATAAAAAACTCTGTTCATTTCTTTCCACCACAGTCTTCATTCTTTTCAAGAAATAAACAATGTGAAAACATGTATACATGTTTAGAAATTGATGAGTCAGTAAATCAGCTGGAATAAGATGAATTCACATACAGTAAAACAACAAAACTAAAGCACACAAACCTTGTTCCTGCACTCCTTCAGTAATCCTTCAACAAATTTCCAGTTGGTCTGAGCGATGACAGAGGGCGACAGGTTGGACAGTTTGGGCTGCCTGATGGTCGTTCCCAGATTTCTGGCTTCCTGGATGTACTTCTGGTGAAGACAGAGAGAGCTCATTTAGGAATCAGGGAAACCATGAAATGCTTGAATTAACTCAGCACATTGCTGGGCTCACGTCACCAGTGAAGATTACAACAAAAAACGTCTGTCTATTACACACAGTTGTCTAACCACAGAGCTGGTCTCATTTTAAAGCAGTATGTCTACCGAGTACCTTAAGTAAGCTAATATAGAAACTACTCCCAGTGTTTACTATTTGGAATCTAACTGATGCATCTGCTCCTACATTATTCAGGCAAATACCTTTGATAACTATTTGATACTATTTGATTACAACTAACATGATTTAATACAAGCTCAAATATTAAGAGCTTCACATTTACTTTATGCTCTTTATATTTCATTCTCTACTGAAATGATACAACAAGTGGAGTAAAGCAACCAAGTACATTTACTTAAATACTCCAAATAGTCTAAAAATTCTATTTAAAAGTACAAAGTTTTAGCATCACAATATACTTGAACCACCAAAAGTAATGATGATAATCACTGGATTCAAAACATAGACTTGTCAAATAACACATGTGGAAATTAAAATTAGCTCAAAAGTGGTGAACACAATGGTAAGTATAATATATATAATACATTTATCCATCCATTATCCTAAAAGCTTTTCTTGTTATAGGTCACAGGGGTGCTGGAGACTATACCAGCTGTCATTGAGTGAGAGGCAGGGTACAGCTTAGACAGATCATGACAGACAACAATTAATGAAACTCCACGCCTTTGGTCTGTGGGAGGAAACCAGAGTACTGAGAGGAAACCCATGCAAGCACAGGGAGAGCATGCAAACTCCACACAGAAATGCATATGGCAAACAGGTGGACTCGAACCCAGGTCCTTCTAGCTGTGAGAGGTGCTGACAATGCTAACAACTACAACATGCTGCCCAAGTATAATTTAATAATTTAAATACGCCATTTTACAAAATGAGCAGCTTTACCTTTGGTTGCTCAAGTATGCTATGTTGACGCCATACTTCTGTACTTTTAATAAGAATTTTGAATGCAGAACTTTTACTAGCTTACGAGTAGTATGTTTCGCATTAGTGCATTTCTACTATGGTATTGCTACTTTTAAAAGATCTGAATATTTCATTGTGTAAGTAGGAGGACATGTAAACATTACTTTTGAAAGGAATTATCAAGGAATTGTCACATTTTGACAAGATAATCATAATAATCTTTGTCTAAGTGCTAAACAATAATAAGAATTGACTTTCACTTCAGATGTATGGAGGAAATGGAGGAAAAAAACAAAAAAACAAAAGCTTGGCCAGTGACTAACACAGTTAAACGCCTGAGAGAAAAATAACAGTGTCTATCAAGCCAAGCTTATTTGTACTTTCAACTTTTTATCATTTGTACTTGAAGCATTTATGAGTTTATGAGAACATGAAAAGGCCTAAACAGAAATACAGATAGATAAAGCTCAGCTGCAGGTGGCAAAGGAGGCAGAGGGAGGTACAAACCACATGGTGGACAAGTCATGTGGTCCAAGCGTGAGGGCTAATGGCCTCAAAACTACCAACACATACCACATCCACAGTCACCGACTTTAGACAGGGCTTGAAGGACTGCGAGAGCCAGTAGTAGTCAAGAAACAACAGGAGCTGCAGCTCCGGAAACAAACACTCTACATGCTGAGAGTGTGTGAGCATGAGTGCAAAAGAGACAGAGAAAGACAAAAAGAGGCAGTGACCAGAGGTGTGAGGACAGCAGGTGAGACAACATGGTAAAAGTGAAATCAAAAAAAAGCAAACAGAGAAAAGATCATGCAAATGAACAAAGACAACAAAGCTCTGACAGTCAATTTGCTTGAATATGAAATGGAAAAAACAAATTTGGGGACGTTTCACCTCTCTCTGGTCATTGTCTAAATAAAGATGCTCAGCGTGCTGCTTCTGTCGATCCCTCCGTCTCCACTGTGCCGGTGCACTTCTCTTGGTCCATCTTTAACACAAAACAACACAACTTTAATTAACTTTACAGAAAAACATTATAATACAGCTGTCCAGCAAATATAAAATAGAGTCATAAAAAAGTTTATTTTTAAAAAGTCTGAATCACAGTACAGTTTTTAATGAGACAATAATGGGAAATATTCACTTGTTGCTGGTTGGGCCAGTGGAGAGGACATCAGACTGCAGACGCGGGAAGAAGCCTTGCTCGTAGCGCCCCTGACCAATCTTCATGTCCAGCAGGTGTGGATGCAGGGCAGTGTGGTCGATCTTTGCCACCCTCATCTCAATGGCTTTCTCTGGGGAGGAGAAGTGTGAGGTGTGAAGCAGTCAGTAGCAGAATTACAGGATGAATTCATCATTTTCATTTTGTTTTTTTGCCCAAATCATCAGGCTTGGTGTAACACGTTTTTGGATTCAATAACTGATCAGGCAAGGGCCACATTGTGTGTCTGTGCCACTAATTAATCGCGATTAGGATTAGAAACATTGTAAGGATGACTTGATTGGGTTAAAACCTTGCATATTTATAATTTTCCAGACTTATATATTTTTTCTCACATCATCTGATTAAGATTCACATACTTTCAGCTGAGTTGAGAAACCAGAACAAAGAAGACTACAAACCTTTCTCAATTAATAACCAACTTAAAACAGAAAAAGAAGAATATGCTAAAACTGAAAAAAGATATCATCCCAAACACCCAGAGAACCAAAAGAAGAAACAGAACAAAGACCCTAGAAGAGGCGTTATTTTTCTCTCAAGGAAGCAGTTCAGTCATTCACGAAAACAGCTTTAGACAGTGATTTTCTGATGCCTGATTAACAACACACCCTCACATGGTCTGTGTTATCAAAAGCACACAAGTTTAGAAAAATACAACAGACCTTAAATAGATTAAATCATATATGAGGAAATTAACTTGTGCATATAAAGACAGAGCAGGAAGTGAGATGGATAGAAGATATAAAAATGCAGCTGTTTTGAGAAAGTGAAGTCCCACAGTGTCAGTTGTGATTCAAGTATAAAGGTTTAATTCCCTTAAATTATTTAATTGTAACCAAAGTGCAAGTTCAGTGCACCACTTTAAAAATCAGTGACAGTGGATGTAATTGTTAAATAGATCATGTTGACTAAGCTTTGTAAAAAAAATCATGTGTATGCAATGCATAAAGGAGCTCAAAGAGGAATCTTACATTTAAATCTAATATCACCAAACTACTTTTATGTATAAACACATAATGTTTGTGGTTTGAATCAAAGTGAAAAATTACTATGCCAACAATTTTAAGGGAAGTCCAGTGATCCTCTATGAGTGTACCTAATATAATGCACTGCACACACATACGAGAGCTGCCACACAGAGATGCTAGAGACAATGACAGCAAATATTACGAAGGGAAGTCTCGTCACTCTGGAGTTCAGTGGCATGAGGTCCAGGAGCAACAACATCAGCTTTTTCATATCGCTTTTTAAGCAGGTTGTCTGCAAACAAGACAGCAATTACCAGTCAGGGAATCAGTCACTCGTCTGGACCTTAGTGAAGGTGTTTTATCGGACTTTTCGTTACTTTTTCAGAACTTTTAATTATACATGTTTTGGCTTGGGAAAAAAAAATTTACTGTCTCACATTTGGAAACTATAGTATATAGAGTCATATCGGTAAATTAGTTCAAAAGCCTTTTTTATTGTTCTGAAATCCACAAAGATTTTCAGGACAGCTATTTTTTCATACCCGCTTCTTCAATGTTGGTGCATTTCTGGTACATCGATGTGCGGAGTGTGGGCGTGCGCACATTCAGCATGCGAATCTTATCCACACGGGAGTCAAACACTCTCAGCGTGTGGTCCTTCTCCTCGTCATCATGACAGAGGATCTTACTATCGATGAAGGAGGCGAACATCTGTGTCTCTAAAAAACGTGACAGGAAAGGCAGGTAGGGCTCTGGCTGGTCAGACAAGAAGGAGGCCTGTGCACACACACACACAAATTTAGGAGAAATATTAAGTCACAAATTATAGACATAGTACCTATTATTAAATTATTCTTTTAACTAACTATCTGTAGCACTATACCTTGTCAAAGTTCTGCATTTGGTCTCGATTTGTGAACCAGGACTCCTTGTCTTGGTTCGGCTGGATGACAAAAACCTCATAATCTGCGAACATCTGGGTGAATCGGTTGGCGAAGACCTCACGCACGTGAATGTTGAGCTGGTGCATCTTTAGCTCCTCCTCATCACACTGAATCCGCACATCCTTATTACTGCTGGCATCTTCTCTCACCTCCAGCTGACGTGCATCCATTAATACACCAAGACACACAGATAGAAAAAAGGAAAACGCATGAGAAAGAAAGTCGAACACAGAAAAGAAGCAGAAATGTGTATATCTAATCTGACTGTTGTTTCTGGCTGCTGATGAGGCAGCAGGGTTGTGGGAAAGGAAGTCAAGGACATTAGATTCATGACCTACATGAAGTTCTTTTTTTAGCATGTCAGAGGTCCAGCTCAACAAACGCACAGAGTTGCCCTACCACTGTATGTGTGCCTAACTGTACAACACAATCACAACACAATGACATGACCCGTGCATCTACTGCAGTACTGCCTTGTTCCCTTGAATCAAAGTCAGTGTGTTTGGAAAAGAATAATTCATAATAAAGAATAAGTGAGGTCTGACCTTGTGGCGGGAAAACTACAGGGAGACAATGAGCTAATCCTTTTCAGAAAGCTAATGTTGGCCACAACAGCATAAGCTGATTAGACTTCTCAGACAGTACAGAGACTTTCTCTAACTAGCAGCTAATTCATCCACCTATCTTTCTTTCTCTCTCCTGCTCTCCCCTTTTGTTTACTGTTCCTAATTGCAAAAATAACTAAAGCATTTTTAATTTTTTTGTTCATATAGTAGCATATATGGGAAGATATTAGTTCCAATAAAATGTATTTGTATTGCATGCGTTTCTGTATTAGCATGTCAACACTTCAAACTTGGGGCTACAAAGATTTAAAAACTACTTGAAAACATTTGACAGTATTTGAAACATTTAATGTACTGAAACTGAACGTATGTACTGCAGTACTACACGATTATAGATTGATCTTTTCACGTATATGACCATATTTTAGTCCAGACTTCACTCATATGGATATACTTCCATCCCAACAGGCTAATCTGTTCCTACTTCGTTTCTGTGAAAGGTCAAACCTGGAAACTATATATAATACATGACATTTCATGCACCCCATTGTTACTTTATGTGATTACATCATTTCTCACCTTCTCCAGGCTGACACCTGTCCTCTTGACCAGAGCCTGCAATCTGGCGATAGTCTCATTCTCTCTCAGCAGGTAGGAGTTGAGGGGTGAGGCCAGGTTGCCATTACGCTTGTCAGAGACCATATCAACCGATCTAAAGGAACGGTATATGGCCTGGCTGTCGCTAGAGGGAATATTTCCCTCTGGGGACACACCAAAGGACATAAGCACCTCTGAGATCTCTTGGATGAACTCCAGCTTGTTGGGAAACTGTGGCAGCTCCTCTGGCAATTCAATGAAGTGGTTATCAATGTCTACAAAACACAAGTTAGCCTGCAAGAAGACAAGGACAATGACATAAAAAGCTATTAGCAGCAATACACAAAAAACAGTCCCTATAATTAAGGCTAACAGTCAAACAAGTCTTAATAAGAAAGCCAACTATCCTGTTTTCATATTATTTAGATTTGCCAGTTTAACTTTTAGCATTGAACTCTCTACATGTCGGTGTGTAAAAAGGGAAACAAAAAGACTTTCTAGTTCTTAATGAGCTACAGGATGAATGACAAATCAAACTGACGTGCTACGTGAAGAGCAGTACCTGACCTTAAATATCCCTGTACAGTGAGGGCACTGTGCAGACTAAATATAAAAAGGACTAGGTCGAAAATACCTGGACTGATTACATACTCGAAAGAAGCTTCTTAGTACAGCCTCAAGAGGAATGAGAAGAAAAGCTGCACAACTAGTGTCAGCAGTATAAAAAAAGGCCTTACTTATGCAGAATGACAATGTTCTCACTGTAAATAGAAACACTAATAAGATATAGCAAGCATGTTTACATGCTCAAACAAGAGTAGGGATTTATTTATTTACTAAAATCAAGAATGTGTTTTTCCAAGCTTAGAAAAAAATTAACAAGCTAATGCAATTGTTCAGAGTTAAAGGTTTATCTACAGTACACCTCACACCTCTGAATACAGTATAGCCTAATAAAAAATTCATTCATAACAGTGAATTTAGCAGCAATTTTCTACTATTTCAAAGGTCAATGCATGAATTATATAATGTTTATTTCTTTACTGAGATTAAATACAGAAATAAAGCAAATTAAGTGTGTTATTGTTTAAGAAGGCACTGTGGTGTTTTTGTACCTCCTGTGGCAGCTCTAGCTTGGTGCGGTCATCCTGTCCATTAGAGTGAAGACCCATTAGATACGGAACAGGAGCGTCTAGGAAGTGGAGGAGGGAGGCAGGCAGAATGGGAACGTACACATGCTGCCACTGGAAGGGGAACATTAAGGCTGTGATGCTCTCTGCCACTGTCATCAGCCTCTGGTAATCTGTATCACACACAAACAAAAAGTGAACACTGGTGAAGGAAAGTCATCTCAGGCTTCATTTACTCAATTATTAATTAGTTTTGATTGTGAGTGACTACTTGCATCATTTACAGACAACTCAATTATCAATATGCCTTTTCAGTGACTTCATGATGAACTGGAAACAAACAGGCTAATTTTAGTATTTACAGTAAATGCTAAAGGTTAAAGCCAGACTGAAACCCACAGGACAGAAATCTATTGACAGCACCAAGATGGAAAAATTAACTAGAGTTTGATTCAAACTAACGAAATCCTGTTAGTGTAAATTCATTCTTTAAAAAAATCTTGATTTTAAAAAAATCTTGAAAAATGATTCAAAATTATTAAAGTGCATTTTTTAGACACCACCTCTGTCTGGTAAATGTTGTTTTTCCTCTAAAACACTTTGTTCAGTAAAGAGCATGTGAGAGACAAGTGGTGCAACATGACTGCCTGCAATTTCAACAGGCTCTGCCCTGTCCTCAGCTCTTCTGTTAGTCCTCTGCATATGAAATCCATCAACTTCCCCACATGTGGCCTAATAACCAGTTGTGCTGTGTTGACAGTAACAGGTCACACTGGTTCATCCAAAATATTAGCATTAGCTTTGTTAGCAGGCAGAGGTATTCAACTTCTTGAGGGCATCTCCTGACGTATGATCTTACAGAGAAATAAACTATAGAAAGAAATCACCTGCTGCGGTATCACTGAAAGTTTTTTACTCTATGTGACACTGGATTCAGCATTAACAGTACGAGTACGTTCATCCTGTAGACACAAAGTAAAGCAACATGACAAAAGAAATACATACTACAGGGTTAGTAGGACTGGGTGTAACTCTGGTTATCTTTGCTTCTCTGTGTCCAGTAAATGAAGGTTACTAAGAACCTTAGCTGTGACATTAGCTGTGATGACACAAGCTGTGTCCAAATTCAGGGAGTGGATGTTATGAAAATTTTGACACACTGTTAACATGGCCCATTACAAAGAGTACAAGTAAACCCTAAATTCTTGAATTTGAATACAACTTTGGCAGCCTTCACCACTGTGAGTACTCAATTATTAATTGATCACGTTCTGAAAGTGCAGCCTACAAAACCATTAGTTTTGGTTTCGTGTGAGACTAGACCCTGTTATTTGAGTCTTCTGAGGGACTTTTGTGGCCTGCATGTGAACTATGACACAGCTGCAGTCAGCTGGTCCGGTGGCTATGGTTAAATTCCTTTTTCATGACTCTACGCAGCAACACTTCTTCTGTGTTCAGGGTTTCACACTTGAGTCAGCTGCTACACAAATATGTGTCCCGGCCTCCTCCTCTACATTCCTCCTCTAATCTTGTGAAAGCCACTGTACATTCACCAGCGGCTCTGCCTCTCCCATTATGGTGCCAAAATAAATATCATTACTTCATTTGGCTATGTGCTGTTTCATGAGAAGAGACTCCCCCCTAGCCTGGGCCTCCCCCTTCTCACCAGGCTTCCTCTCCCCGGATGGTGAGAAGAATACTAACATCACTAGTCTTCAGTGAAACTAGGCCACTATAACAAGAAAGCACTTTAACTCACAGTTCAAAGCTACATCTGACTTATATACACAGATGAATACCACATTTTTATGTGTTTTTAAGTGTTTCATCTGAACTGAGAACTGGCAGCAGCACTTTAACTGCTGCACTGCAAACGTACACAGTAAAGCAGGTTAAAAAAAAAACACTAAACACACTGAAGTGAAACTAGTGAGGCTGTTACATCTCAGCACTAATACCAAACTACTTTGTACCAGAGCAGTAAAGGCTACTTGCTGATTTTAACCAATCAATATTTTCCTTTGGTTGGAGGAATGGTAAAGCCAAGTGCTTTATCTGACCAACAGTACAAAAGCCAAACATTTAAAGTTCAAAATTATATGAAACAAATACCATACGATATTCTGACGATATTTCCTGAAGGAGCACAGTATGTGGCGTCAGTTATAATATGATCATTTGTGCAGGGTGGAAAAGACAAGCTTGGTTCTGTGTGTTAACGAACAAACACAGAGGTCTTTCTTTAATCTATGCCTTCATTCAAATTCAAATTTAAAATTCTGATTAAGCTTCTCAACGTGGCTCAACGGTGAGTTTTGTCCCTGCATCCGTCCTGTCAATGTCAGCTGCACAAAGCACACAAAAGCAGAACATAATAAAGAAATAAGAAATAATAATAAGAAGTTATGGCTTAATTGTAGCGTGTCACAGTTACTGACAGATGACTGACACATGATGAGCTTCGTGTTTGTGAAGAACAGGAGAAGCCACAATCAGGATTTCAACATCCTTTAAGGCTTCACAGAGGCGATGCCGAGTCCCGGAGTTATAAATTCCAGTGTTATTTTTAGCACATCGTCTTCTTACTTGCTGAGCATCCCTCTTCTCAGCGTGTGTGCTTTTAAAAGTGTGATGTTGTTTCCTAACAGTCCCTCGTTTCTTCCCACTGGAAGGTTTCCAGGGTTTAACGCTACACAACATCCTTCACACAGTCTGCAGTGATGAGCCTCATGGGGCGAAAAAGAGGCATGATGTCACTTCCAGCCAATAATAATCATCCAGCATCTCTGCTATCCTCCCAGTCAGTGAGTTGCCTGGCAACTCACCGGCTTTCCCTGTTAAAAGCTTGCGGTCTCTTGCCAATGTAATGGATTCAAGCACCACACCAGACATAGGCAAACAAAAACACCTTGTCACCTTATCTAAAAATCTGTTCTACTTAGGATGGTATAGATTGGCACAGGTATTTAAAGGGATCTCTGCATTTTGTGACTGTCACAGGGTTTTTTTTCTTTAAATCAAAACCACTTATGAAATTATGTAATTGATCTTCTCGTTTTAAAGAAAAAAATCAAAGCAAGCTCAAAGGTGCACAAAATACCAGCTTACTTAACAATTCACACATAAAAAAAACCTTAAACTCCGGTGGTAGGAGATGCTTGTGATGGGTGAAAGGACCAACATCTACAAAGGCTCACAGACTCACCCTGCAAAGGTTTACTGAACACTCAACAGGTTATGTAATCTCCTGGATAGCAGTTCTGCCATGCATATCAAACATGCGTCCTAGCTTTAGGCTGTTTGGTTTTTGCTCCTGTACAACGACTACACAGGGTTTTAAAAGGCCAACTTTTCTGATGTTCATCATAGATCTGCATTATGGAGCAATAGGGTGGAAGTGAAACAAGATTTTTTGTTTTGTCATCAAATTTATCTTGACAAGCTCAGCATTCAACTGTGTTTACCACTGAAGACTATAATGAATTGTTGTGTGTCTAGGGCAACTTCACTGATTTTCAACTCGATGTCAATGGTTCTGGTTTGGGGATTTAAAAGATAACCATGACTTACTGAATTATTAGTTTTCTCAGTTATCATTTTTAAGCTTCTCAAAATTCAGCAAGGTTCTCCCTAAGAACCCATTATACTCCAACCATAGCACTTGCCAGACAGGCAAACATCTAACAGTTAGATGTGGTGGGTCTGTGTCCTTAAAATTAACATTTAAGCTTCTCTCTTAATGTCTACCAGGACAGAAAATGTAACTAAAGCATAAAATTATAATATTTATGACAAACTAAATATTTATAATGTAAAAATATATTTAATACTTGAATAGTAATCTATGACTTCCATTCATCCAAAATGTATAAACTGAGGGAAAAGCCTTAAAGGAATATCGTATCGTAAAATTTTGGTCCCCAGACAATCTATCACGTATCATTTCGTGAAACTGATATGTCTCCCAGCTCCAGATACATCTCTTGAGACAGCCTCTGCAACAGCATCACACAGCCTCACAAAATAACAGCTGTTATAGATAATACATGAAGCTTAGCTCTTTAGAAAACATACACTGTAGCAATGCTGATTTATAATACGCAGGAGGATAACGTGTCTATTTGTTTTATTATTGGCAACAGTAGACAAACTACTTACGCTGTGAGTAGAGCAGGATCTGCATCTCGAGCAGGGCACAGGTGAACAGCTGAAGAACGTTCTCCACTCCCAGCAGATTAAACATTTCACTGATGGCAAAGTCAAAGAGTGGCAGCTCGCATGTGCTCGGCCTCTGGCACACCACAGGCCCGTAGACGCCTGAGAACTTGAGGGAACGTCCAGCGGGTGGCATCGGCACCTCATAGAGGATGTTGTAGATGTAGCTCTCCAAAGGTAGGGGTGGGGGGTGAGGTGAAGTTACAGCCTGGTGAAGCTGCTGCAGCACCTTCCTACAGGCCTGAGGGAAAGCCATGGGCGTTATCAGGCAGATGCACTTTGAGACAAACAGTGTGTCACGACTGATGTCATAGGAGTTGAAGCGCTGCAGCCGGGAGATGGCAGGTGCGGCGTGGAGCACAGGACGAGACTGGGAGTGTTGGTGACGCTGGTCCTCGGTTCCTTGTGGTGAGGTGGGAGTGTGCAAGATGTCGTACTGTTCTGCGTTGTGCATGTGGTACAGTGTCTGCATGGCACTGCAGATCTGCTTACTGGTTACCTCTTCAAAAAAGGTTAGAGCAAAGCCGTAGGTCCGAGAGCCATCCTCTCTAGTGATGATAAAGGAGTGGAACTGAGGCTCCCGAGTATCAACCTGTGTCCTGAACGACAGGCCCTTTGGCATGCAGAGCTGTGACACGACATACAGAAAAGGAATATGAGGGCTAGACTGCATCAGAACAAAAATTCAGCTGGTGAAATGTATTTTGAGTCAGCGTTATTTTACACCTTTTCTCTGCGTTAAAGGAAAATTTTATCATTTTGGGGAATATGTCTTATCAGGTGTCACGTCAGATGAGATGGCTACTTGCATATTTATCAAACATGAGAGCGTGATGTCAATCTTCTAAACTAAATTATATCTGAATTTCCTTTAATAAAATAATGTAAACTATTAAAAATGAGTTTTTACTTACTAATAAATGTATCATATATGTGCTAGTAACGAAAAAAAGTGGAACAGAAGTTCCCAGGCAAGTTATTATTCTTGAAGAATATTAGCCTGAAGCATCATTACTGTATCATATAGTATGTATACAGTTTATACAGTATATACAGTATGAGTTCATACCATGCCAACTGCATCCTGGTCAAATGGGTTCCACTCGACATTGTCTGGATAATGTGCTAGAACTTTGGATTTAAAGGTTCTCCTCAGAGGACTCTGCTCAAAATTCTCACCTGAGAGTCAAACAACACAGAGAGAGAGAGAGATAGAGAGAGAGAGAGCACAAACAAAAAGGAGAGAAACAGTTAGCACAAGTCTCCAGGTGTACACAAAGAGCAGAACAGTCTGATCAGCAGCAGGCTCAAAGTGCCAGGCACAACTCCAGAGGGAGGAGCAAGTCAGCATATTTGTCTTGAGAGGAAGGTTGTATTGCATCATATAAAGCTGTCAAAAGCATCCTGCTCTAAACAAAATAAAATAATCAAACAAACACTACAAAATAGTTAATTTACTTAACTTTCTGGATCTAAGTGCTTCCTGAGAGCTTTAATGGCAATACAAAGAAATGTACAAAATAATCAATCATAAAAAGGGCAAATTGAGTTGATTCAAACTCAGAGAAAGCAGAAGTGATGCACACACCAAGGCAGTTCTGGAAAGTCATTCAAATTGTAGGGGGAGAGTAAACACTGACCAAGCAATGTCAGTGCAGGCAGCACTGGATTTGTGTGTGTGTGTGAGAGAGAGAGAAATAGAAGCAGTGATTGTCAAACATCATCTCATTGTTCAGCTGCTGCTGAAGGATGTGAGGAAGCGGCAGCAGGGGAAAAAGGCAAACCAGGAGGAGCGAAAACAGAATGTGCAAAACAGAAAAGATCCCCACACTGGTGCAGGAAAAACAGCTGAAAACCCAGAATTTACAAAAAGTAACAAAAGCTGGTGGAAAATAAACGAGATGTGCCAGGTTAAAGGCCAAAGGGTTAAAAGCTGAGCTCAGGTTAAGAGGGGAAGAAGTGCGTGTGGTGGGAGGGTTACCTTCATTTGCCCCCGCCAATTTTCCTCTGGCCCCATCTCTGAATTTAGTAGCCTCTATATACTGGCATAAAGCTACACAACAAATAAAACAAAAAATAGAATTAAAAGCCTTGTTGTGATGGGTAGAGTATCACTTCTCTGTGTGTGCCAACACGTCCTTACAGCTCGACTCTGAGAACAAGCTGCACAGAAACGGGTGGGGAGGCTAATTCGAGCCAGCTGGTGGGGTTATGATACAACAATACATGTTTGTGTGTGTTGATGTTTCCTCTTCATCTGCAAATCATGCACATTCATTCTGCTCTGATATGGATTATAATGTCAACATAAATGCACTGGAAAAGAGCCACACTTGTTTCTGCATTATAAATATGAGCATTGTAAGTTTTGTTTTTTGATCTTACACAGTCTTACTGCTATAAATACTCACCAGTACACCTAATGTATATAAACTACAAACTAGAAAAGTAAAAATAGCTTCCAACAAATACTCTGCTGTACTGCCGTAAATATAAAAACTACAGTGCCCAGTTGTTTTAACAAATGTAAACTGCATATTGGTTCACACCAACGGGGCAATGAAGAAAATACTGAGATTCTTGGACTTAGTGATGTTTTATATAAAGAGTTAAAAATTATATACACTTTCTATTAATTCTAAACAACGTTTAATCTCATGTTGAAGAAGATATCATATATTGGTCTAATTTGCATCTCTCGAGTTGTGGTTTTACTACAGTGAACAGTTGCTCCGACGTTGCAGATGACTGGCCCTGAGCTGAGTTAGATAACATTTTACATAAAAAACCCCTCCATGTACAGTCAGGCACTGTTCTCTTCATGCATGATATTTGCCAACCACCAGTGAAACTGTGCGGCTGACAGAGACGCACACACTCATGCACCATGACAAAGCCAGATATGTGTGTGACACATGCAATTGGCTCTTTTATAGTTACACAACGTCACTTTTAAATTACCAAAGCTGCTCTGAGGCTGAAGAGGCCTGTGAGGTGTGAAACTTGGTTTCACTAGTGGACCTTTTATGAACTGTGAGGTCTAGAGTGAGGAAAACCCGTTTTCTATGCCTTTATTATACAACTCAGTGGTGACTCACACGTAGAGAAGAAACTGACTGTCTTTGTTACTTGGTTATTACATTAACTCTCTCTGTGGCATTTAAATTAAATGTTTCACCCTAGAAACCACTTCCTGAGAATTTCATTTGAAATTTTCTGAATGATGAATGAAAGTTGTGTCAAAGTTTTTTATTACAGTATTTAGGCCCAAATATTCTGTATCCTTTTTAATATCAGTCTTATTATCCCCAACCCAACAGTAAGGGTGGTGGTGAATCAGATAGGAGGTACAAAATGGATGAAAAACAAGTTCACATTAAAGTCCACAAGGAAACAAATCCTGGCAGTGGAGTAATGATCTTAAGGATTAAGTGGTTTAATGTGTTATTTTCATATCCAAATTGGGAAGAAACTTGGCCAGGAGACTACAAAAACACATATAACCAAAGACAGGTCAGACATTAAAATAATTATGATTTAGTGGGGATAGTAAAAAAATGCTACAAATAATTTTTATATCATTATGATATATATGATCATTATGGTTCCAAAATTAATATTTAATTTCCATATTTAAAGCATTTATTGTTAACGGACTTTAGCACGTTAACACTTTGAGTTGAGCAACAAACAAACTGACTTCACAAGCTTGTACATGTAGGTCAAATTCCAAGATGGAACATGAAAACAGATGTGCAGCACCGTGACATGTAAACTAAACAACTGTTGTGGTTATGTTTCTAAGCAGACATAGATGCATTTACTTTTACATTATACAAATCAGCATAGTGAGACCATGATTAAAAGTTAAA
This sequence comes from Helostoma temminkii, assembly GCA_900302695.1. Lineage (NCBI taxonomy): Eukaryota > Metazoa > Chordata > Actinopteri > Anabantiformes > Helostomatidae > Helostoma > Helostoma temminkii. The sequence continues at coordinate 83,686 of OMLM01005942.1, read as the reverse complement.
AAGAAAAAGATTATTATGATGATGGTGATTATTGGAATGATACAGGTCTGCTGTAAACTGTCAAGATGAAAGGTGTAAGTTAAGTTTTTAGATCTATATATAAAGCTATTCTTTAAAACTATATATACTTTGTTTTATTTTTTAAAGAATTATGCTGACAGTACGTTTACCTTGTTTTGTTTTTTTGCAATTTTGTGCAATTAAACAACACTGCCCAGGTGTCTGCTTCAACTTCACCAGGTAATTAGTGCTAATTACAAGCTAATTGCCTCACCTGGGGAGAATGAGCAGCGTAAACATTGTCTATGTGACATATTTTCTAGCAAATATACTGTGATGGCATGAGACAGTGGACCGGTAGCAGTGGGTGTAGAGCGTCACTGGGCTCTGGCACCTCACCGTTTTGGCTCATCCTGTAGCCAGTGACCACCCACCACTCAGCAGCCCTCATGTGCTGACACCCCCATACACCTCCTCTATCATGACCCAATGATGTATCTCCCCAACTGGATCGCTATGTCCATGATTCACTGCCTGCAGGAAGACACTGCTAATACATCAAAGCTAAATGGCAAAAATATCAACACTTATTCACCCAGAGGACCCGGCGCTGACGGAGTACGATCGCTCACTCATCTAGAACCGAATCTACACTGCTTATGCTCCCCACAGAGACGATGTGGAGCTAGTCAATAAAAATGGATACAATTTTACAAATGGATTTGTTTTTCACTTGTTGCAAATTGGGAAATGTTTCTAAGCATATCTGGCACACTAACATCAGGCATTCATCATTTAAATCAGCGGTTAACACTATTACAAGACCGCTGCCAAATATTCCAGCGTCCTGTTCCGTGGAGAGCACTCATGGAAAAGGTGGTCAGTGAAAGATGTTCAAATGTCAAGGAATTCCTGCAGTGATACTTTTCCTGTTTGAAACCAAAATACTGGCATCATACAGCAGCTTGTTCTGCTCATTCAGAAATATAAACACTTTTATTCTATAAAAATAGAAAATGTTTCTTTTAATGTCAAGATCGTCTGGATTTATTCACTGTGGACAGTTTGTCCAGATGTCTCTCCAGCTAACATCTCTTAATCTACTGTTACAGGTACGACATTAGATTATTTTTATTTCAAGTGTGTGTCACTCCGACTTGTCACACGAGAAAGACAAGAAGTGTAACTAATAACAAAATGATATGCTGGGCAGTGACACTAGCTCATGCAGATGAAGGGAAATGATGATTAATTTTATCATTTGCACCTGCGTTTCCCTTAACTTGACATGTCACCATGTCCGCTGTGGAAAAAAATCGATTTATAAAGCCTCGTGACCAAACATGTCACATTTTCTCACATACTGGTTTGCTCCAGTATAAGTTTTTGTAGACACAGCAACAAAAATGTCATCAAGTCTGTTACATGAAAAATGAAAAATGCTTTTTTTTTAGGCAGGAATTGTGTAAAACAATTCTGTAATTCTTATATGTTTAAATATATATACATTTTGCATTCATGATTGAACTGGGTGAGGTTCATGACCATCCCTGTCGTAGGAATGCTCCAGCTGTGAGGCATGTAACATTGTCTACAGAAAAAATGAATGGGACTTTTATTTAGAGAACCAGAAAAGCCCTGTCCACTTTGCAGCTCTGTGATGAATTGACTAACAGTGCAAGATAATCTCTGCTAATCACCAGGTACAGGCCTGTGAGACCATAAGCCAGAATTAGGCTAGTTCCCAAGTCTGCTGATAGACTTCCTCATAAATACGCCCTCAAAGCACAGAGATGTCTAATAAATCTTCAAACTGCCTCTAAAACATCAAGCAAATGTTAAAACACTGACAGGGCCCTTTAGAGGCATGTCTGAGCGAAAATATGAAAGAGCTCATTCTGCATTTAAAGCCAGCTTTCATGTTGCGCTATTCATCCTCATTTGTTTGCTGAGTAGGACTGAGAAAGAGAGATGCTGTCTGGGAAATTCAAAAGGATATTTAGCATTTGAATATGTGGAGTCCATGTGTGAGTGTGCTTCTGTCCCTCAGCTCCCAGTGTTTCCAGTGTGGCCTGTAAGCCTGGAGGATCATACATATGTTAATCAGGTCCTCACCGTGCTGCCAAACATTGTGCTTAAAGAAGGTTTTACTTATTTCTTTGTGTTTCACTGTACATGCATCACCACATATTGGTTAAAATGGTTTTGTTAACTCACTGGAGAGATACGGAAATGGAGTTTCATTTGTAAGTATTTAAGAACAGCCGACAGTCAGAGGAGTTTGAGCTGAGATTACGTTCTAATTACTAATAAATTAAAAATGTATTTTGAATTAAGTACAGGATTTCACAATAATTCACTGATATGAAAAGCTTGGTCTGTGAACTACCTGCCACTTTCCTCCAAACCCCATAGTCAAACTAACAGTACCAACCTTCAGCAAATCCATAAAATCGATAAGTTGGAATCAAATCATTTAATTCATTTTTGCTGGACATATATGACTTAAATGGCTAACTGATTAATAAAATTATTGGCATTTAATTTTAACTATACTCAACAAATCATGTTTCTTGTTTCCCTAAGTCTGAGGTGATTCTTTGCTCTTCATCACCGTCCAAAGTCAAAAGTTGCCAATCATCTAATTTGACAACCTATAATCAGACAATACTTGGCATTTTCATCAGAATAGT
>OMLM01005942.1:28372-58191 GCA_900302695.1 Helostoma temminkii | reverse complement strand
CCCCCCGTTTTTTCCCTCATTGTTGTTCTTATTGTTGTCGTGAATAGTGACCTTAACTAAAGCAGATGTTGTTCTGGGTTCTTTTATAACTTTTTCCATCTAAATGAAATCATAATTTAAAAACTGTGTTTTGGATTTACTCCGGTTTGATCTGAAACATCTAAGTGTGAGAAATGTGCAAAAAAAATCAGCAAGGGGGCAAATATATTTTCACAGCACTGTAAATAGCTGTAAATGGGGGTTAAAAATTGTATTTTCTTTTTATCTCCAGTACAACCTTCCCCTGGAACTCCTCAACAGACAGAACCTGACAGAGTGGATGGAGATTCTGAAGGCAGTAGTGGACAGAGATGTGCCTCCGGTATATTTAATTAAAAAAAAAAAAAAAAAAAAAAATCATACTGTATTAATATTGCCAATCACTTCTTACAAATTGTTGGTTTGTGCTACGTAGGACACAATGCAGATAGATGAAGACGAGCGGCCTGAGCTACCATGGTGGAAGTGTAAGAAATGGGCTCTTCACATCCTGGCACGGTTGTTTGAGAGGTAAAAACCCACTATGTGTCCTTGTTTATACGAAAGGTTTTGTATTTTTAGGTTTTGTTTGTACAAAATGTTACAGTAACATTCACTATATCAACCTGTCTTTTCAGATATGGAAGCCCAGGCAACACAACCAAAGAGTATGCAGAGTTTGCTGAACTTTTCCTTAAGGAATATGCAGTTGCTGCACAGCAGGTAAGATCTTCAGAAGGCACAATGTAAGAAGGAGCTCTCCAGTCAGGATGAGTGTCGTTTAAGCGCGCCTAACAAAGTCAATAAATTTCTTTGGACTGTTGTGAACTAGGTGCTGCTGAAAGTCTTATACCAGTACAAGGAAAAGCAATACGTGGCTCCCAGAGTACTCCAACAGACACTCAACTACATCAACCAGGGCATAGCACATGCTCTGACGTGGAAACACCTCAAACCACACATCCAGGTATAAATACAATGTTTGAATATCCAGAAAATATTTCACAATACAATATTGCAAGTTTTAGAAGTTGCAATGTTAATTCTGCAGTAACATCGTAAAATTGTGTCAGTCATTGCTAGCAGAAGAATTAAGTAAATAATTAAGTAAATAAAACTGTCAGTTGGTGTTGGTTCAGACAACATGAAGCAATACTATGAGAAAGCTGATACTCAAATTGTCCGTTATATTGCCACAACACACAGGTAGCGTTATTTGACCAGCTAAATTTAAAAAAAAAAAAAAAAGGTTTATTACTTTCACTTCTACAACAAATTAGTCTCCATTAAAGTGCCTGTTATTATTGTCCTAATGTCACTCCCTGACTTGTGACTTCTCTTGTTTTTTCAGGGCATCATTCAGGATGTGGTATTCCCACTCATGTGTTACACAGATAGCGACGAGGAACTGTGGCAGGAGGATCCGTATGAGTACATACGTATGAAGTTTGGTAAGGCGAGCCAAGACAAATTTATTTATGTAACACAACACATATCAAGAGGTAGTTCAGAGAGCTTCAGAGAGAACAGGCATAAGAATAAAAGCGCAACTACAAGTAATAATGACAAGCAAAGCATACCATGCTAGCGTACAAAGGATAATTTAAAAACATTTGCAGAAAAAGGCTGAATCATCTATGAGTGAACTGTGAATTTTTTTTGCATAAGCGAGTAACCACTTCTCTGATCTCTGCTGTCACCCTAAGATGTATTTGAGGACTTCATCTCTCCAACAACAGCAGCTCAGACTCTTCTCTTCACTGCCTGCAACAAGAGGAAAGAGGTGAGTTTAATTTCCCTTTGCTTTTTGTTTGGTTAGTAACCATGTTTCCATCATGGAAAAATGAACGAATTCTCCTTCTGTCCACACAATTAATATTTAACACGACTCAAACAACAGCCCAGTATGATGTTCTTGCTCTGTTTAGGTGCTCCAAAAGACTATGGGCTTCTGCTACCAGATACTCACTGATCCCGGCTGTGATCCCAGGAAAAAGGATGGTGCCCTCCACATGATAGGCTCTTTAGCTGAAATTTTGCTGAAGGTAAAAACAGCTCTCGCCTGTTTGCACCACTTCTGACATTTCCTCAAAATCCCACAGATTAAAAGACTTGATTCCAAACAGATGTTGAACAGCTGTGACACGGTGCTACAAGCATATCTCCTGTCCCAACTAGAGCAGAAGATGACTTTAGCTATAGTCTGAGATGGTGAAAACCATTGTGCTTAGTAGGGGGTTTGTTGCTGTATTTTCTAGGAAGTGTGGAACAAGCCATAGAAGCTGAAAAAGCTTAACGTACATGATAAGTGTTGAGAAGTGTATTTGGTTGCTTCATCAGAGTTGACAATTTTTTTTTTCTTTCAAACAGAAAAAAATATATAAGGACCAGATGGAGTTCATGCTGCAGAATCACGTCTTCCCCCTTTTCCGCAGTGAACTGGGCTACATGAGGGCTAGGGTAAGTGAGACTCTTATTACAGGATGCCAGATATGTGTGATTAAAAAGTATTCAGTAAAGTGTCTTTGTATCAGCATAAAATGGTATTTAAGTTTAGGTTCTTGTAATTTTCTCTGCCACATTTTTTCACCCTTCGTGTTTTCACACAGGCCTGCTGGGTGCTGCATTACTTCTGTGAGGTGAAGTTCAAAAGTGACCAGAACCTGCAGAATGCTCTGGAGCTGACCCGTCTCTGTCTAATCAATGACAATGAGATGCCAGTTAAGGTGGAAGCTGCTATTGCGCTGCAGGTTCTCATCAGCAACCAGGAGAAAGGTGATCAAATGAACTCATACAGCTTCTAGTTTTCCATTTTCAAAACATATTATGTTTGAAACGTCTAACAAAAGATTTGTTTTGTGTTCTTAAGCCAAAGAATATATCGCCCCCTATATCCGGCCAGTGATGCAGGCACTCCTGCACATTGTCAGGGAGACGGAGAATGATGATCTCACCAATGTCATACAGAAGATGATCTGTGAATACAGCGAAGAGGTCACTCCTATTGCCGTGGAGATGACACAACACTTGGTAAGTGCAATCATTTTAGAGGCTACAGGTCGATGCCGTCATTTCATGCAATACCACCGAGTGGCCAAATTAACTCCATGTATGGCTACTATGAAGGAGCATTGTGACTAACTCCAAGGGGAAAATAAATATTTAGGTTAATGGATTCATTTCTTTTTAGTTGTCAGTAGGTGACTGGTGAGCTTGGTGTATGCAATTGTACATGTGATATTATGAGCTATGATCCCATTTAGGTTGTGGTTAGGTTGTTTTTACTGCATGAAGGGTTAAGGATTTAAGTTAAGACAGCTCAAATAAAACATCGTCAATAATGTATCTCCAAGATAAATAGTCTGTAAAAACAAGGTCCTTTCTTGTGTGTAGACACATGTTGAACGAGACCAAAAGTTTGTGATCCTAGTAATATTTCTGGTAAACATCTGTCATCGTCAACAAGGATGGTAACATCAGACTATAAGCAGTCTGGGTAACTTTAAAACTGAGCACAAGAAGTCAATAATCATCTGTTTGTTCACTCTTTGACAGGCGATGACGTTCAACCAGGTGATTCAGACGGGGCCAGATGAGGAGGGAGGAGATGACAAGGCTGTGACGGCTATGGGTATCCTCAACACCATTGACACATTGCTAAGTGTGGTGGAGGACCACAAAGAGGTTAGCAGCAAAGCACACTCTCTCCTTGCTGATCACTCAACTATGTGTCACTTCCTCTGCAGAAGCAGTTCTGGTCTGCTGCCAAAACACTTCAGCCACCCACCAACTCCTGGGAGCGCGCTCTGTTCTCAGCATGTTCAAAATGACTCAGAGACTGAGGCAGGCGCTAGAAATAGTGCTGGGGCACATTACCACTATATCTGCAGAAGCAGGACTGCTGGTGCTTGATTCCAGGAAGCCATTAGATTTGACCTAGCATAGCTTTACACAAGATTTTTGGTTGCATAATAGTTCAGTAGTTAGGTTTCAGCAAATGTCAGTGTGAGTCACTATAAAGAACTGGAATTATTTGTATTTAAACAGTGAATCTAATATTGAAGGAAATGTAATTTATCAAAGTGTTGTCAGGATATCGCAGGGCATGAAATCACAGAACTGACACAGCAGGTACGGGAAAAATATCCTTGTTGTGTCTCCACAGTTTTACTCAGAATAAACAGGCTAAATCCAAATGTTCCATAGAGCAAAGATATTTGATAGTTGGTCTAACAGAATCATCTCTCTACACTGCTGTGATCACATCGGTTTTAACTTCTCAGTTCATTCTTATGAGTAAATCCTCATTGCCTTTATTCTTGGATATTTCAGATCACCCAGCAGCTAGAGGGCATCTGTCTGCAGGTGATTGGCACTGTGCTGCAGCAACATGTACTGGGTAAATAAGACAAACTGCCAGCCTCTAAGAGATGATATATTGATAATATACTAAAACAACCTAATATATTTATCTTTGGTTACTCAATTCATTATTTTGTTTCTCCAGAGTTTTATGAGGAGATCCTTTCCTTGGCTCACAGCCTGACCTGCCAGCAGGTGTCGCCACAGATGTGGCAGCTCCTACCACTGGTGTATGAAGTCTTCCAGCAGGATGGATTTGACTACTTCACAGGTATGTGTTTAGAGAGAGTAAAGGACACTGCCAGTATTTTGAGTTTACAATATCTGTGAGATCACACTTGTGAATAAATAATCGTATTTCTGTTTCAGATATGATGCCTCTTCTTCACAACTATGTCACAGTTGACACAGACACCCTCCTGTCTGACACCAAATACCTAGAAATCATGTACAACATGTGCAAGAAGGTGAAGTGGGGCAGTTAATATGTAATGGCAGATGTGTGTACAAGCAAATATATTTGTAAAGTTTACATTGACATGTCACTTCACACAGGTTCTGACAGGTGATCCAGGTGAGGACCCAGAGTGCCATGCTGCCAAGCTGTTAGAAGTGATCATTCTGCAGTGTAAAGGCCGCGGCATTGACCAGGTCAGTGTCTCAAAAGTCCAAACATTTGACCTTTTGTTTTGCTACATTTACATACATATTTGGTGATGTGAACACTTGAACCTGCTGCTGTTGCAGGTTGTTCCGTTGTTTGTGGCGCTCGCATTGGAGCGTTTGACGCGGGAGGTGAAGACCAGCGAGCTGAGAACTATGTGCCTGCAGGTGGCCATCGCTGGCCTTTACTACAGCCCCCCTCTTCTCCTCAACACTTTGGAGAATCTCCGCTTTCCCAACAACACTGAGCCAATCACTAACCACTTCATAACCCAGTGGCTCAAAGACGTTGACTGCTTTCTTGGGTAAGACCGGTTTCATATTTCATATATTCATTTAAATATCGCACAGCAGCAGAAGTACTACTTGAACTTGAGTTATTGCTATTGTGAAACTTAACGTTAATTCTAACTTTGCGTGCTCCTTGCTCCTGCCACAGCCTCCATGACAGGAAGATGTGCATTCTCGGACTTTGTGCTCTCATAGACCTCGAGCACAGGCCTGCAGCTGTCAACCAAGTGGCTACCCAGCTTCTTCCAGCAGCCATTCTACTGTTCAACGGCCTCAAGAGGGCATACGCTTGTCGAGCCGAGCATGAGAATGAGGATGAGGACGATGATGAAGATGGGGAAGACGAGGATGACAACGGTAAGGCCTAATAGTTTAATCGTTTAAATTCAGTCTCGCTTCAGTTAAGATGTACGATGTTGATCAGTGTTGTCTTTACTCTGAATGTAGCTGAGCTGGGTAGTGACGAAGATGACATTGATGAGGAGGGCCAGGAGTACCTGGAGATGCTGGCGAAGCAGGCAGGGGAGGATGGAGATGATGAAGACTGGGAGGAGGATGATGCTGAGGAGACGGCACTTGAGAGCTACTCCACAGCTGTAGACGATGAAGACAACTTAGTGGACGAGTATCAGATCTTCAAAGCCATACTACAGAGTAAGACGACACCCTGTTGACGGGAAGCCTGTGTTAATCAGTGTCTAAAATCAATGACGTCCATGTTTTATAACAATCACTAATCTCACTCTACTGTCCTGCAGATATCCAGTCTCGTGACTCTGCATGGTATCAGGCACTAACGCAAGCCCTTGACGAGGAACAGCGCAAACAGCTTCAGGACATTGGCACACTTGCAGACCAGAGACGGGCAGCACACGGTGAGCACCAGCCGAGGCGCAGCCGCAAATTTCCAGTTAAACCGTGACGCAGCGTTTCAGTCTGACAATAAACATTTTTACATGCTGCCATTTTCTGCTTTTGTTACTTTTCTCTTCTAAAATTCTAATAGCTATGACTTGACAAATGCCTTTTTCATTTATATAGTTGCCTGGAATAAATGTACTACAGTATTCAAACCCTTTATCTACTATATACAGTACCCTGCAGACTACTGCACTGACGTCAGCTGCTACTGTGCCTATGCATGAAATAAAGAATAGTAAATTGTAAAATACAGACAAGTGCATGCATGGCTTCTGTGGACTGGAGTGGTGGCCCAGTGGTTTAGAGGCTGTCATTAAATATATTAACAGTTACATATATACAGGCTTTACAATAAAGAATCTTTCCTTTGACAACAATGAAGTCATAAACTTGCCAAAACTGGATGCCAGTAAACAAAGCGGTACCAGAATCTGGTGTCATCACAGTCATAAGGTCGCCTGATCTTAGTCGAGCATAGCGATGGAGAAGCCCCAGAGAAGTACATGTTGGTACTGTGGTACTGCTGATGCAGCTGCTCATAAAACACGGTCATGATCTTTTATTGAACACACCTATTAAAAATAGTGTTGGTAGAAAAGTAATGTCAACAGTTTTCTAATAACTGGTTGTAACCACTTCCTGTAGATGATATATTGACAATAAAGTCATAAAACCGCAGCAGCAATGACCTCATTTACTTTCTTTGCCTTTTTCCTAGGACAACTGGTGTGAAAGGCTCTTGAGGTCATTCCACAGTATTTATGTTATGAGGTTTGGGCTCTGACTGAAATTCCAAAATGGGGATTTTTGTCTCCCTGTAGTAGATTTAGTTTGAGGTCCTACTGTCATTGTGCCGCATCGCTCGCCTTGCTTGCAGACTGCCACTCTGATATTATCCTGTAGGATTTCTTGATAAACTTGGAAATTCATTTTCCCCTTCATGATAGCAAGCTGTCCAGGATCAGAGGCGGTAAACGGCCCCAAATCACAATGCTCCTTGCACTTCTTTGCTTCATTCTTATGTTTTCATGCTGGTACATATCAGTGTTGTGTTGTCTCCTAGAAAAACAGTTTTAGAGAAACCAGTTTGACATTCCACAAAACTAACAGGAGGAATAATTGTGGATCAGTGAAACTAAGGCTGGATTGTTCACACTGGTATTCATGGTGTTAAAAAAAAACAAAAAAACAAAAAAAAAACAGAACCACACATGAGTGTGGTGCTGCTGTGGCGTGTCATTACTCCATCAGTCTTTTCGGTTAATGGGTGTGTTCAATAAAGACATGAAGGGACATGACTTGAATGTTTCATCATCTTAGGAATATTGTTTGTTTACATTTGTAATGTTCGTAAAGATTTTGTCACGTTTCGTGACAAATTGACGCAGTAAACTAAAGTAGGCAGATGGTGAGACTGCTGTTTCTGTAACTGTACAGGTTTTCAATTGCACGTGCTGCTGTTTTCATTTAAAATATAGACGGCTAACAGGTTTTAACAAACCTGGTAAAATTACACAGGTTTGTGTAGTGCAACAGTAGCCCTAGAGGAACTAACTTTATTTCTCTCATGGTAGTAATCTCAGAATCTATCACTTGTCTAATTACAGAATCCAAGATGATCGAGAAACATGGCGGCTACAAGTTCACAGCGCCCGTGGTGCCATCTACCTTCAACTTCGGAGGCACTGCTCCAGGAATGAATTGAGTCATCTGTTGTACTTTTTATTACTATGTGACTGATTGTAGTGAAGTGAAAAAGCTTGTGTTGTTCCCTTAAGTAGTGGTTCCAGAACTGGTTCTTCTCAGTCATTCTTCAGTCTGTCTAATGGGAAATAGAAGATGTGGGAAAGCAACCAAAATGCAACCAATGGCTGGGGAAAACAAACCAAGAACTTGAGCACGATGCAAGAGAAGAAGCTCTCAATGTTGTCTTCTGGAGCCCAGTGTGGAGGGGATACCACGACGGCAACTCTTGTTTTTCCCCAACTTAAACAAAATTTGAGGATCAACAGTTACAAATTGATAACGGGACTATCACTGTTGTGGCCAAATGGCTGAAATAAGATTTTACCTCTGGTAGTGGTGATATTATTCTCTGCATAAACAAACACTCATGTTTATGTACATACAAGCCAAGGTTAATGATTTTTCAAGTAGCCTTGAAAAACCAACCGGAGGCATTAAGGTGTCAACAGCTGTATTCATATGTAGCATATTGGATACTTCATAGCAGTATGTGATGCCTGATCTCTGTAAATTAATTACTAGCACTTTCATATTGTTCAGGTCTCCTAGCCTTCTGTATCAGACTGCAAATTTTTTTAAATTGAAGACTATTTAAAAATGAAAACAGCTGTAACTTTGTTACTTTGCAAGCAACTTCTGTAATGACTGGTTGTCACACATCTGGTTACTGGGTGGATCAGTGGACAACTTGGAAACAATGATTTCAGGAAAAAAAGAGAATGCTGTTGGTGTTCATTTTGGCTACAGGACATGGGTTTGTGAGCACTGAAAGTACAATTGGATACATCATTGAAGCATGTACAATTGAACTTATCGTGAAGGTCTCAAGCTTTTGGTTGGTGTATGAATGAACCATCTATATATACAACAACATATTAAAAAAAAAAAAGCTAAGGGAATTAATGACCATGAGTGTTTCCTTTACACAGGCGTGTTTTGTAATTCATTAATAGCTATCGTTTATATCATATCTGTTCACACACCTGGTTAAGATTCAGGCCCTAACAGCTGCTCGGAAACTATTTAATTTAGTTTGTCAAGCAACAAATTGTGCAGTGGGTTGTCCAGCTGCGTGTTTATGACAGATCATCTAAACACAAATATGATCTTAAATCCAGGTGTGAAAAGCAAATGAGCACATTTACTGTATGATATTTAGGTGCCTGTACTGGAGTGTTGCCATTTTAATACTTTTACTCCACTACATGTATTTTACAGCCGTAGTTGCTAGTTACTGAACTTCTTATAAAACAAACAAAAAAATAATAATACATATGTACTAATGCATCATTTATGTATTAACCTGCTGTCACTGGATAAGGTGGTTAAAATCTGCACCACCTTTACAGACTTCTGTTTTTGTTTCACAGTTTGGAGGTAACAACACATTTTTGCCATCATTTTGAGGTTAAAGGACTAAATTGGTTCAATAAAAGCTGGTAATCAAGGCGGGATTAAGGGGTTTAGGGCTCTGGGCTTCTTGTATCAGTCACAGGATCAGTTGACAGAAGTGGATCTGACTAACCTACTAATCTAACCTAATCTACAGCTCCTTCCTTGAAGAGTGTGTAAAAATGTATTGTGCAGTTAAACACACTAAGCAGGTAGTGCTTTTCTGTACACTATATATTAGATAATCAGAATCAGAAAAACTTTATTGATCCCTGAGGGGAAATTGCTTTCGTCCCAGGTGCTCTATGCAAAGGTAGAATAAAGGTACATAACAGAAAATAGAGAATAGAACTGACAAGAGCAGTTAAAGGTTCAGCAGTTTTACTTTTGTCTCAGGCTTCTTAAAGGTTAATTAATTCAATAATTAATGCAGTGTAAATTTTTCTAATAAAAAGTGAGGTTTTTTTTTAACTTTTTAATGTTCCTTGTTCATAACAAAATATGTTAGGGGGCATTTGAGGTCCAGAATACATCCTACTACAAAACCATATATAACCATAAACAAATGTTTACTGTTCCAGTTGGATGAACCAGAACCCCCAGTCGCTCACTATAATCCAGTTATATTAAACACTTTATCTGCTAGATTAATCAATAAAATATGAGTGAGTGGCAGCCCATGTTAACTATAGTTCATATTTAGAAATAATAATAAAAATAAAGTATAAATTAACCTAAAAGTACCTCACATTCATACTCAAACATACTACTGAGGTACTTGCCGCTGCTTGGCGCTGTCCCCTCACTTCCCCACCAGCACAGTTGTAGTTGGGGAGCAGATAAAAGCTGCAGGCGGTCCGGCTGCTGCTGACTGACAACATGTGGCTGCGAGAGGAGCTCCTCAAACCCATCTGGCATGCCTTCACCGCGCTGGATGCGGACCATCGTGGAAAAGTTTCCAAATCTCAGCTGAAGGTGCGTTTCCAGTTCAGTAAGTCCGTTTCTTAAGCTGCTGTGAAAGACAGAAGCTCTGGATTCATGAACAGAAACCGAATTTAACTGTGTAACGCGTGTAACGGTACTTTTTCACACCCGTCGTTACAGTTACGATGAAAACACGAGTAAATGTTACTGTGCTGTAGAAAATACACGTACTCTGACGGCAGAAGTACACAGACTTATTACTCTAGTAAGTGTACAAGCAGTTTAACGTTACTTGCCTGAAAAAGCAGTCATCTACAAGTAGAAGTTACCACTTAATATTTACTCAAATTGAAGCCAAGTACTACTAAATATTTTTCTCTGGCCTAAAAATACCAAAATGTCAGCTTCAGATATCTGACAAGTGAAAGAGATGTTTAATAATTAAAATAAAAAAAGCTACAATAGAGACTTTATATACTGACAGTTAGTTAATCTAATAATAATATAAAAAAATAAAGAAAAATAATAATGCATCATAATTTATTATCTGATTCTATATTTATTTTTAAAAATGTCCTCTGTACATGGAAAATTATTTCTTGATTTGATTATTCAGAAAATCAGCTGATAGAAAATTAATTTGTCACAGTTTTGATGAAAGATTGTCAGTAAATAAATTCAGCCTCTTTGTGTTTTGGCAAAATGTTGTTTTCCACTGTCTTATGTCATTTTATGCAATTAACAATTAATTAACAAATAATATTAACTTCCCCAAAATTGTTTTCTGTAGAAAAAAGAAGAAATTTGATAAAGAAACAATCACGCGACAACTAAACAATGACCTTATAACTATATTTTGACACATGGTCCCTTTTCAAAACGAATGATGGAAAATGTCACAGTTTTATACATATATATATACATATATATACATATATATATGTATATATATATATATATTAACCTTTACTTGTATATATTGCTGTCAATAATGTGCATTTAACATATCTCCACTGCTGCAGACATACCAATATATTTGGTTAAAGTTTTTAGATTCTTAGATTCATCCAAAATATTTATAAAGTGTTTTTTTATAAATACACCCAAGAAGTGTCTAAAGCATGTATGATGTGTTAAGCATGTTTTATCTACTACTATTGATGCTGAAAAACATGTTAAAGTGTTTCAGAGACAGTTTTTTGCTCTTTTCAGCCCGTGGCTGAGTTTATTTGCCTGGATTTGATGTCTATGTGCTCAGCTTACAAACACACATGCTGACTTCAGGATCCTGCTGAGGTTTTCATGCACTCTCAAAACTGTGTGGTTAGAAAGAAAAGATCTCTTTTTTTTATAGTCTTTGCTACTTTACCATTAAAACACTTATGGGCGATTACAGCTGAACTAACCAAGAAAAACAACATTTATTTTCAGCAGTGATAACCTTTATTTTAAGGAGTGAAACATCACCTTTAAGAAGAGAGTTAACGCTTGACTAGTAATGCTTGTAAATGTCAGTGAAAGACCTTTGCACGTCAACCTTATCTCCATATGTGCATATGTTTCCAGTAGAGGTTTGGTAATGTGTCCCCTCAGCTGCAGTACTTAAATCTTATGGAAATACCAATTTTATTTATTGTCGATCTTTAGGTGCTGTCTCATAACCTGTGCACGGTGATGAAGATCCCTCATGACCCCGTTGCCCTCGAAGAGCATTTTAAAGACGACTCTAAAGGGCCTCTGTCCAACCAGGGCTACATGCCTTACCTCAACAGGTTTATTCTCGACAAGGTGGGCACAAAGATACTGACAGTGGAGGAATCTTGTGTTTTTGCTTCAGTGTGACATCTGACTTCTTGCCTTTCTTCAAACCCTCGCTATGTTTTAGGCGCACGGCAGCAGCCTCGATGCAAAGGTTAAAGAAATTACTTAATCCTCAATATATATTAGAAGATAATATATCAATATATATTAAAGATAATCGCAGTCTTCAACAACCAATTGTTGATTGTAATTACAAATCTGGACAAGATAAGTTTCCATAGATAAAAGTTGCACACTTGTTTGTTCAAAACAGGTCAGTACAGTAACAGTAATAAACTGTCAGTTACCTGTAACTGAGCTAAACTTCATACTTAAAAAAAGGAAAGAGGAAAGTAAAGGTAAATTAGGTCGCTTAGAGGGACGCATTAGCCCGTGTTTACGTCTGATATCACACGCTTTGCTCTATGTTAATGTTCTCACCTGTGGCTGTGTTGGAAATCTCTCCCCATGTACCATATAGTGTGCAACATCCAGTGTCTGCAGTGTGTGTGTGTGTGTGTGTGTCTATCCACTAATACACAATGGGACCACATCAGTAGACAATGACTCCACAGTTGTGACACAGATGGTAAAATTAGATCATTGCACATACTAAAGACAGTCCTTTTTTGCATGTACAACAGTTCGTACACAAATAAAGTGGACTGCAATAACTCAGCTAGCATAAGATTGGAAAGCGGAATTTAGGAACTTGAATAAAAAAAGCAAACAGCAAATAAAGTGATCTAAATAGTAACCAGTGGGTTATTTTGGGAACAGCCTCAGCCACAATTATTGCTAGATAAGTTAGCAGAATATGGGCACATAATGGGTTAGGCAATTTCTGATACAAGTAAAGACAGTGAGTGAGTGTGTTTGGACACAGTCAGCAATGGTTGTGTAGTAGATAAATACTATTACAAATGAATAATTACTATTATAAATATTATTTTTTTGTATTTCGGTTTAACATGGTCCGCACACTGATTTACACTTACACATAAGGCCATGTTTTTTGCTCGGTCAGCTCTGACAAAATGGCGGCTGTAACAGTGTCAGTTAGCTGCTGTGGTTGTTGCCCTAGAAACAAAATGTTCAACTGAAGCATTTTGTCTAAACACAAGAAACTAAGTGATGACTTTCTGTAGCATCCATAACATACATACCACACATCTGTCCAAATATTCTCTGGCTGCTTTCAGCATATTTCAGTGCTACACTTACTGCATCCATTTACACACATCTGGTGTGGACGTGTGCTGTCAAAGCTCAATACTAAATGACACTTTGATATGAGCACATCTCATGTCAAATGTAAAAACACACAATAAATGTGAAGCACACACACTCACACACGTGTTTGTATGAGAAGACTATTGACTATTCATGACCTGGTTTGTTCTGTGTTACTGAGAGGAAATGGTTCCTACCACTTCTCTGTTACAACCAGAGTGATCTGCTTTGTCTACAGTTTGTCTGCTATTTGTCTAATATTTATTTATTGCTAGTGTAACATTTTATTGCATAGTTTCCCTAAAAAAGGTTTCGCCCAGATTAGTGAGCACAGTGTGATATTCGACAAACACTAACTAACTCTAAAGTCGGTTAGTGCTTGAGTTTCACTCTTTGTATTCAGTTTTCTTGCCTTTCTCTTGTAGGCCCTGACTCGAATAAGAATCAGGGATTTAACTATCAGTTTTGTGCCTCACATCCCGTAGACTCAAGGGTTTGAAAGGAAACACACACTAGTTCCCTGCTTAGCATTTGTAAACACAGCCCTGGCTGGTACTGACCAGTTTGACTGTGACTGAACACTACGCTTTTATTCACAGGTACAAGGGGATTTTGATATACTGGAGTTCAACAAGATGTGTTGGACGCTGTGTCACAGGAAAAGTATCTGCACTAAGCACCTGCTCATCTCAGAAGATGATGCTTTTAAAGTCTGGTGCATTTTTAACTTTCTGTCAGAAGACAAATACCCACTAATCATTGTCACTGAAGAGGTGAGGAAGATTCTTTTTTTTTAAACTAAGAATAAACGATTAAGTAAGAGAGTCATTTAACCACCAACATGATTTTAATTTAACGACTTTACATCTACACACACACGTCCATCTCATCAGATTGAGTACTTCCTGCGAAAGCTGACAGAGGCAATGCGAAGCGGATGGAGTGAGGAGAAATTTGCAGATTACAGGCAGCAGCTGAACTTGAAGAGGAACTTACTGACTGCCTGGGAGCTTATTGAACTGGTGGGGACCGGCTACTTCAGCAAGAGTGTGAACCGTCAGACCTTGTCCCTTGGCATCAGCGAGGTCTTCCAGGAACTCATACTGGATGTGCTCAAGCAGGTTACATAAGATGTTCATCTCATGTGTACTGTGAATTATATTTGCTGTATTTGTTCTAACCCTGCAGCGACTTTTAATCTTTTTATATACTTTTATATTCTCCCATTAAAAGTAGTGGGTCAGCGTCAGATAAGCTAAAGCAGGATTAGTGAATTAATAGCACAGATATTCACATAAATGTTTGAGATAATTAAGCAGCATCCTAATGTAAAAACAATGTATAGATGTGCATGTTATGTTTTTATTATGGTTAATATTATAGCAGAATGACTAGGTAATATAAGCATCTTTGTTTATCTCTTTGTTTTAGGGATACATGATGAAAAAGGGCCACAAAAGGAAGAACTGGACTGAACGCTGGTTTATCCTTCGACCCAACTCTGTGTCGTATTATGTCAGCGAGGACCTTGTGGAGAAGAGAGGAGTCATCGTTCTCGACCAGAACTGCTGTGTGGAGGTAAATGTTAATATTTATTTATGTTTTTTTTTTCCTAATGTATATACAGTATGTTAGCGTTTGATTTGTAAATTATGACATACACTGTATCACTTAAAATTATTATTAACTTAGATTAGAAATATAATTTTATTTGAAAAAATTTAACACTATGGCACTGAATAAAATTTGTTTCTTTTGCAGTCTCTGCCAGATAAAGATGGAAGGAAGTGCCTGTTTATTGTCAAGTGCACTGACGTAAGCTTCGAGATCAGTGCATCAGATAAAAAGAAGAAGCAAGAGTGGATTCAAGGTGCTGATTAGTCAGTCTTGTCCTCACAATCTCTGTTCCATGGTTACAGACTCAGCAGTGCATCTATTGGGAGACTGTTGTTGAGGTAAATCAATAATCAAGTCTCTTCTCACTTTTTTCTCACTTTGTTTTATGGCAGCTATTCAAATGTGCATCCAGATGCTGAGGTTGGGACTGCAGTCTCCTCACCGCGAGGCCCGGCTGAAGCGTAGAGAACTCAGACAGAAGCAGCAGATGGAGGAGGAAGACCTGGCAGAGAGGATGAAGCTGCTCCAGGCATCTAATGAGAGGAAACAGAGAGAGCTGGACGCCATGAGAGAGGTACTGTGGCACGTTCTGCTTAAACCTTAGACAAACACGGTCTCAAAAGCGGAACATAATAAGTTGTGTTATGGCTTTATACAACAAACATGTTGATCCTATTAAAATAAAATAATAATAATATGGGTTGGTTCTCCCATAAGAGATTTACAAGAGGTCACTCACTCAGGCAGGTCATTCTAAAGCTTAGAGGCTTCAACTGCAAAAGCTTTATCACCTCTAGTTTCCAGTCACATCTCAGGATCACACAGGTGATGTCAGAGGATCTCAGGCTCATGTGGTACCATTGAATCTAATACATACAGCCACAAGAAAAGGTAATGACACATGTTCTGGATTTCTTCATAAAGGGGTCGTGAAATGCATGAAATGAAATCTGAACCTCAAGTTTTTTCATCTCTTTACTGAACATGCTCATTAAGCATAGAGTGTTTTAACAGGTTGACCCGGTCGATATGTGTGACTGTGATGAAGATCAAGTCACATTTCTGAAACTGCAATTACAGTGCTGTTATTTTTTCTATGTGAGGCTGATTAATGGGTTTTGACTGCGGCAAATGAAAAGTCAGTTACAGTAGTCATGCTGCGAGGAGGCATGTAAAATGACCTCAGTGAGTTTAAATGATAAAATCTAATCTTTTTTAAAAATGCGACATGCTGCTCAAACCAAACACTGAGATTATGTGCGACAGGCTTCATATGTTCTAACATTGATCCAGTACGTGGCACAATGTGTGTTATCAAGTGCTAGGAACCAGTGACCACAGTGTTTGGTTTGCTTGAGTTGATCTGCAACCCATATAGCTATTGATCAAGCTTAGGCAATCATGTAGAAAATTCTGTATTATTTTAAATATGCTAAACTCCCAGCGGATTTAAAACACACCCATAATGCGACAAATCATTCACAGAGAAAAGAGAAGTAAAACCTGCTATGCAAACGACAGTATCTATCGGTCAAACATCTGCAGCTGCTTGAACAGCCAGGCGTTTGAGCTCTCTGTTTTACAGATGCAGCAGGTTTCTCATGGCGTCTCACTTCTCTTTTTACCCTTCCAGATGGCTTTTTTAAATGTCACAACCTACGTTATCTTCATAAGCAAATGAGCGATGTGATCGTCAGGTTGAACATTTAAATATAGGTATTTTGCTGAATACACCCCAGTGCATTAATATTCCTCTTCATACAAACCTGAAATTACTTTTTTAAGTGTTGTCCTCAGAGGATTTTCCCTTCCACCCTGATGTGGCCTCCGGTCAAGCAGAGAAGTAAAAGACCTCTTTGTTCTGTGGTTTTTAATAGAAAATGGAAGAGGCTGCAGCTAAAGCAACATTGGAGGAGCTCAGGAGGAAGAACACCCAGTTACACCTGCAGGACTGCTACAGACTGGACCTGGAGAGAGAGAAAATGGTAACCACTGCCTACCTGTGTGGTGTAATAGAATGGAAACTACTGAGTGTAGTGAACTAAATCTGTCTTTATTTATTTTTATCTTATAATGAAGTCACGACCACACGTCTGTGGTTCTGTATTTCCAGGAAACCTGTTAGTCCCATGATGTTGAGTCAGTGTTTGTCCAAGTGCCAGATGCACTGACACTTATTAATCATTGTGTTACACAGATGAGGATTAAAGTAAAGGAGGTAAAATAAATTGAACGATGGGATGTTATTAGAAGTAAATTTGCAGTACCTGTGTGTATGTGTGTGTGTTGACTCAGGTGCGTCAGCAGATGGAGGAGCAGATGGCTCAGAAGTCCGGTGAACTGGAGCAGTATCTGCAGCGGGTCCGCGAGTTGGAGGACATGTACCAGCAGCTGAAGGAGGCCTTACAGGACGAGAAGCAGGCCAAGCAGGATGAAGAGGCCATGCGCAAACTGCAGGCCAAGTCAGTCACACACATGCACGGTCATGTCTCACTATACTTGTGAGGACACCTATGCATTCCCTAGCTTCTTACCCTGACTGTGACCATCACAACTAGATTTCTAACCCCAACCTTTATCCTAACGCCAGCCAAATCCTAACTCTAATCTTAACCCTGAAACCTGGTCTTAACACCCAAAATGCTGTTTGAAGTAGTGAGGAGCTAAAATGTCCTTACACACACACACACACACACACACACTGGGCAGCACATTGAGACATTTTGTACAGATAGAAAATACTGTGACATATACAACTGTTAAATACATTTACATTTAGTCATTTAGCAAATGCTTTTATCTAAAGCGACTTACGAGTGAAGTACAAGGCAACCAAAAAGTCATGGAGGAAAAAAAACATTAAAGCAAAGCGCTGTCAGAAGAAGAGCATCCGTTTCATGAGATGAAAGTTCAATGCAAATGCAAATGCATTATATTTTAAATAAAACACTCAGTTCAATAGACCTGGTCTATTAATGGTCATAATTATTATGTTTTGACACTTAGATTCTCATATTTTCCTTCAGGTAAAAGCTGAGAACAGATGACAGATGTTCAAAGGGCAGCGATGAGAGTATGTAGGCGGCTCCTGGTCATGTTTTGAAACACACTAATTCCCTTAAACGTTTTTGGTTTTTGAATGATTCATATCAGATGAGGGTGAAGACAGTGTGTTCTTGCTAAAAAAAAAAGCAAAATACAAAGATGTGAAATTTAGCCGTTCAGTCAAGAAATGTAGAGAATGAAGAAATGGCTGCGTGCATTCATTAAAAAAAGTAATGAAAGTGACCCTTCACATTAATAACTGTTTACTGGTAAAGTGATTGTTTATCTTTTACTAATTAAATGAAATAAGGTTTTGTATTCAGAATATTTATTGTATTTAAAAGTCTATTAACTTTAAGGCTATCAACATCTTACCACTGAGTCTTGGAGATTAACTTTAATGGTGACATTTTTTTGTTGTAATAAAAATAAAATCATTAAAAACGCCTCACGATTGTCCTCTAGTCAGAGAGGTTACATGGATACTTGTGTTTTACAAGAAACGTCCAGATTCTCATCTGACAACTGGAAGACATTTAACACATCTTTGTCGTGCGCTTTCTTGCAGGCTGCTGGAGGAGGAGGCAGCAAAGCGTGCGGAGCTGGAGCAGATGCACCGGCAGCAGCAGAGGATACTGTCCCAGACTGAGGCTGAGAAGCGGGGCCTGGTGTCCGAGCAGCTGGCCAAGGAGAGAGAGCTGCAGGCTGCTCAGATGCATCTGGAGAGACTGGAGAGGGAGCGTCAGGGAGCACTGGAGCAGTATAAGGTCAGGTCACACACTTATCTTTACCGGTATTTACTGAATTGAAAACACAGGAACTGAAAACTATTTTATCACTTATATCTAGTCAAATTATTTGGTCTTGCCTTGCCCTTACAACAGCAGGTTGTAGCTCGATTCCGATACGACCCACTCCCACATTTTCAGGGATGATCTACAACAAGTGTTGTATAAACTTGTTCATGAAAACGAATAATTGGACCTGCAGAGGCACATGGTCCTATTTTAAGCTGTAGGACACCAATGGGAGATCGGACGGCAATGAGACCCAGCCTGAGACGTCTCATTGTGAAGTCTATAAATGACAAACAGACAGAAAATGGGCTGTACTGAAATAGATTTCACCTATAACTCAAATGTATTGTTAGTATTTGTATGTTCCTGTAATCTGCTGATGATGAGGAGCACAAACAAAAGTCACAGCCAGAATAATAAAAAAATGCTGTTCTCGTATATGCTGTTCTCTACTCACGTCATTTTCCCACATGTAGGAGGTGTCGAGGAAACTTCATCGAGCAACTAACAAGACAAAGACTTGGAAAGACAAGGTGGCCAACCATGAGGGGCTGGTGCGTCTCATTCAGCCAGGTACGGTGAATTCAAATCATCTGAGCAACTCCGAGTTTAACTCTCCAAGTTTAGACAAACGTAATGTGCCTAAACGACACACACACAAACAGAAAGTTGATTGTAATCTAGTATACAAATGACTTTTTAAGCAAAAATACAACTGTTTCTGTTTCCATCCTAAAAAAAATCTTCAATTTAAAATTAAGTGTACAAATCCAGAGTGAACAAAGTTAAAAGATTGTCACCTGTTCTGTTTTAATCTGGTCTTTTAGGTCATAAAGAACCTCAGAGGATCACTAACTGGGGTCCAGCGTCGGTCACAGACACTGAGCTGGAAATAAGGAAGAAATTCTGGCAGGAGAGTAAGAACCAAGGAGCCCAGGCTCAGTGAGAGGAGGCCACGATAGACAGATCCAACACTGACTGTAATTAAGTGTGGAGGCCAAACTATCACATTGATAACATGAACGTACTATGAGCATGAGAGCTGCAAAAGCTATTTTACTCATGTTAGTTAAGTTAATTTTAAATGTACAGCTTGTATTAACATCTCATTCAAGCATCAAAAGTTCATTTTGAGCCTTGGAAGAAGTTTTAGTCCATCGTTTCTTATTTTAATTGCTTTAATTTAACTACTTTGCATTTTTTTAATATATATTTTGGTGGTTTTAACAGTTTATAACCTTGCAAGTGCAGACACAGTGAAGTGCAGACCAAATTAAAATGTCACTACTCCTTATTCATCAAACCTTTATAGCTATCTTGTCTTCATCAGAACGGTTTCTGCTTTTCTTTTATACGCCGTTGTGTGATTGATACATCACTAGAGAACCATAAATATAAAACACACATAAAATTCAATGCTGTATCCGGGATCTAATCCGCTTTACTCAACATAAAAAAACATCCCAATTTCACTCTTTATCTCTATTTAAACCAGTTTTTTAATGACAGGAATCCAGGACAGGTTTAGAGGAACATAATCTTGAGTCTGGGGCAGTCCGGTGGTTAACCAATAATATTGAATTGAATAATAATTGAATTATAAATGAAGTGGCCGGTCTCCTCTGGTCTGACTTAATTTGCTGTTGGTAACATGTTTCATCAGCACACATGTTCATGGCTTATGAGCTGCCTTCATCTCTCATTTAGTTCCCAGTGTGCAGTGATTTGTTGTTGGATCAGTAATTCTCAATCTGAAGCCACAGTGTAATTTGAACCTGGTTTAAAAACATCCATACAGCAGCTCTGGAGCAAATCCTGTTAGTGAGAATAATAATTATAATCCAGTAAAGTCCCTTCATGTTCCTCTTTTAACCGTCCTGGTCTTCAAGTGCCAAGTTTAGAAGTCCAGTGTCTGCATCTGACAGAACAACTTCCCTAAATCTCCCTTCTTTTACCTTCAATTCCCAGAAATATCAGATGAAGACGAGGTCTCCTAAAACTTTTGGTGAATAAAACACAGTGTGAACAGGATAAAATATGGATATTGGAGTATAACATCAGATAAATGTCCCACTGTAGCTTCGTTTATTGACTGTGTAGAGTGAATTGTGCCTCTTACAGTCGTAACTCAGATAATAAAAAAAAATTAAATGTATTTTTATGAATGCGGGCGGCCATTTTGATGCCATAGCTCCATCTGTCACAGCTTCCCACTGCTCTGTCTTTTATTCAAACTTCACTGTCGTCGTGATCGTGAAGTGTCCACCAGGTGTCACCATGTGAACAAGGTTCTGGGACAAGCTGAGCAGGACTGGACTCAGTGCAGTGATGGCAGCGTGAGGCTTTTAACTGTTGCTAAGTGCTGAATGCTCTGCTGAAGAGCCACGTTGTCCAGGCGTTGCATGGACCTCGTAGTTTTGAATGTTAAAGGATGAGTCACATTTACGGAGAAAAGCTGACAAAGCACAAGAAAATGTTCAAGTGTGTTCAAGATATTTGTTTTTTCCATGTGCAGAGTTTGATTCAAGAGCAAAAACCATGCAACAATAAAACATCGAAAACCAACAGTGTGGTTGTCCATCTCTAAACCTCAAATGCCTATAATTTCTCTTTTTAAAGAGGCCAAGATAGCAAAACTGTTGGATATTATTGTCTTTGACCAATTTATCTGGAAACTGTTTTCATTTTCATTTTGTAGAGCAGAGAGTAGGTTGGTTCTGGTCAAAGTCAAGGCACTTGATAGTTAATGTCATACTTTTAAAAGCATCGCAGTTACCTGTAGCTGTCTGATTTGATCTGACAGGTACTGGTGCTGATTAAGCAGATCAGGTATCAGCTTCAGCATTAAACGCAGTTTCTTTCAGCTGACTACTCAGATTTTAATGACTCAGTCGTCTCTGGCCTCATGTTACCTTCACATTTCCAGTAAGCTTAGTGCTGAGTGTTGTATAGATTTTAAATCTGGGAAACAGAGAGCGCCGGTGTCAGATTGGGCTCGACTGGCAGATAGAGCACGCTGATGTAGGTTGTGTGTAATAAACATCAAAACCTAAAGCTTAAAAAAAGAGTTTGCAATGTGGCGTCTCCTTTTATTTAATTCATGCTATAACTTTCTTAGTTATATAAGTATTTTCATGATGTTTTTCACAAACAAACTATCTTCAGTGAACTGGAAAAGTTTGAGCTAGATCACTTTTATAATGATAATCTATCACTGGAAGACTTTCTAACCTGCAGGAGAAAAACACTACACAGGTTGTAACTCACCTTCACTGAAAACATGTGCAGCAGAAAGTCGGCACTGTAGAATAAAGACAAACAACCCAGAATGTGTTAAACATAAAAATCAAGTAAGGACAAGAAGTTCAGAGTCTAAATCAGTCATTAGGCATGCTGTCGTTAGCTCTCCTGCTTCATCCTTTTACCAGGCAACGAGCCATGTTTCATAACCTCTGGGTCACAGAGGTTTAAACAGGTTTGAACAGTGAAGCTGTGGTGTGATGTCAGAAACTGATGATTCTGGCAAAAATGTAAAATATGTTCTGAATAGCTCTTTAATTATTAATAAATGTTATTTCCCTGAATCACTATCAATATTTTTTTCTCAAGTTAAAAGATGCAGTGACATTTATTCCTTCCTTCGTCCCTGAAACAACTTTACTTTCCTAATGTTTTGTTCATCATGTAGCAGCAGTTGGAGTTTTTGTTTTTAATGTTTCTCATTTGGAACCACATTGACTTACTGAACATTATTTAATCAGGTACCGTCAGTGGATCCAGAATCTCTTTTTCGAGAGACTTAGAGTAAAAAAACATCACTGCATTGATAATTACACATGTAATAATATTTAAAACTGTTAAGAAAAATGAAAGAACATGAGTTAGAGGTGGACTGTAGTTTATTTCATGTCAAAGCTGCATAGTTAATGAGATACTTACATGAAATTAGTGTTTGTTTTTTGTGTATATACACAGTCAATACACACAGAGTGAAGTTAGTGCAGTAGTGCAGTATTAGGTCTCTTTGGTTTGAGAGTAGGATCTGGGTGGGAGGTGTCCTGATGGTGACCTTTGCCCTGTGGAGACATGATGACTGATACATGTGGTGATGCAGTGAATGTGGTGGGGTGTAGAGGTTAGCACAATCACCTCACAGCTAGAAGCATGTGGTTTGAAATTCATTGCCTGGTCAGGTGTCTTTCTAATTGTCCTTAGGTGTGAGTATAACTGTGAGTGGTGTGTCTCTGTGTGTCAGCCCTGTGATAAACCAGTGAGCTGTCCAGGGTGTACTGCACCTCTCCAGATGACTTCAACACCCCTGTGACTCTTAACAGGAAAAGTGGTTAAAACAAAGAATGAATGGTTTTGTCTTTAGTGGTTAAACTTATGTGGTGAAATAAGGATTTCACTGACACAAATCTAAGGACGCCTCAGATTACACATGACGCACCTGCTGATGATAAGCCGCGTTACACACAAGTTAAAAAGATTCAACGAACTGGAACTGAAGGATTGTTACACGCTGAAATGTCTGATATGTTACAACGATATGAAAGGAAACATCGCTGATCTGTTTTCTGCAATCAATACTGGAGAGGAAAAATTGGACCAGTGCACCCTGGTTACCTGCCTGTAACATTATGACTTAATTGTGTCAGTTACCACATTACTTGACGCACGTGTCGTGCAGCAGCGTGGTCTCAGTTTTCTGCATCTGAGTGTCAAAACAAACCATTTTCTGCAACAAAGGACCACTGTTCTCACACGTAAACCTCACCTTTGTCTTCGCCACCCTCATGTTTCAGTGAAAAAAGAGCTGATATTACAGGAGCGTCAGTCACTGGGTGAAACTATCAGCTGTGGGTGCTTGTTTGTCTTGTGTCTCCTAGCCAGCCTGCACAATGAACGTCTTTACTTTCTGACGTAAAGGTTAGGTTGTCATCTTCTGAGAGAGGAGCAGGAGGGAAAGATTCAGTTCATGTTGAGTTCAGAGTTGTCTGAGCAGGAGATGCGATAAGACCCTGCATTCATACACAGATCTAACAGTCTGCAATGCGGAGATCTCTTTATCCTGGTGGTTTACTGATAAGATCACATATAAGAGACAGATTTCCCAAATGCTATAACCAGGAATGTGGTTTACCACCAAACATGATCATGAGATCCTTTGAAGGATGTCTTTGTTCGTGCGAGTGACAGTTTTTACCTTTGGATTTTTATTGCAGGATTTGTGTTGGATTTTCAGTCTGATGTATGATGAGTAGATGTATGATGCTGCGTTTCTCTTATAAGATAAATTTATATCCCTGAAAAAAATGTGGTGGCGGTTTTTTTTTCGTGTGTGTGTTTTTATTGTAAAGACTTTTCTCGGAATCTGGAGTTTCTAATCTCCGTGGCTAAACTGCACAAGTTCTGAGCATTTCAAAAATGAGCTATCTCACCCCATGGGTCCAAAAAGTCCCATCATTCCCGTAACTGATTGATCGGATTCCTGTCCAACATATCCTCATCTAAACTGATTTGAAATGGGAACATTTTTGGGGATTGCCTATTGGTGAAAAAATGCCTGGCAGATGCCTGTTTTCTGGGTTAGATGACTTCCCATAGTGACCTCACAGCCCTCACATGGTTGAATTGACTATGGGTTCCTTCCACTGACAAAAACATCAGGACCTCAGACAAGTAACTGAGAAAACTCCCCTCTAATTTCCCTTTAAGCTATAAATCAATGTGTAATTGTGCTTTTCTGTTCTTGGACAAGCGTGCAGAATCCAGATTAGATCATCTGGAGCTCAACTGCTTCATGCATTTGTTAATCGCCCAACTAGACCCCCATGTGCAGCAGGCAGCTGACGTGATCCCGATGTCCAGGGTGGGACCCGTTGATATGTGTCAAACTAGTGAGATCAGTCTTTGGAGCAGGTGCCTGCTGAGGGACCACACGGCCCTGAGGTAGAAGGGCCCCCAGCAGCAGTGAATCAGCTAAACCCACATTGCAGAGGCACCCAGGAAATAAAAAAAGGGCTACACAGCCTGCGTTCATGGTTACATGCATAACAGGATTTGGAGGACCAATAAAATAAATCAGTATCATCTGTCAGTGGAGTGGTTTGGGGCCCACGGAAAGGCCAGTCGTCTTATTTTTCAAGCTATTTTCTCAAACAAGAAGCATTTACTGCAGCTGTGACTGTACATGAAGAGTTCAGGATCCAAACCCAACAGTTACGTGCAGTCTTGAATTTATAGCCTGCTTTTGATTTGTCTTTTTATGTGAGAGCAGCACGCTTCCAGCCAACCAAGGCTAATCACACTCAATCCAAAAGAACATTTAGCCAAGTTACACAAGATCACAATTACACAGAACTGCATATAAAACAATGTTGATCTTCGGGATAAAAGATGCTGTCTTCAGTAATTTGTCTCAAACTTTAGAAAAGAAATCACTTGTTGAGGCACTAATGTAGTTTAAGTCACATCATAGTTGCATAACAAAGCAAAAAAAAAAAAATAAAGCAAAAATCTTTCATTTCCTAAAACGTTTTCACAACTAATTTGCATGAATGTGGTACAAATCAGTCAGAGCATCGCAGCTATGTGGAATGAATAATGAGTAAAACCAGCATCTCTGGAGGATGTCTCTGGAGGACACGATTCCTATCATGCCATTCCACGCAATCCTTCTGGAAAACATCCGCTGCATCCCTCTGTTCGCGGGCAAAGGTCCTAATCTCCGTACCCAAAGCAAGAGGCTAAATATGGAGAGAACTGCCAGAGGCTCTGCCCAGATGTTCGCCTGCTGCAGCTTTGCACCTGCTGCCAGAACAAGCCAGCTGGGAGATTGCACTGAGGGACAAACACCCACCACCTTCTTCTAAAAAATAATAATTAAAAAAAAACCCCTCTGCTCTTCTTCTGACCTTGTGCTTCCTCTCACAGACAAACCTTCCTTCAGGAGTCCTGTTCAGCGCCGCCAACCAGGCGCCATGGAGCCTGAGCTGGGGCTCTGGCCCTGTCCCATAATCATGCTGGCAAGACACCCATCATCATCCTCTCCAAGCTTTGATACTGGCTCTGAGCAGAAAACAACAACAAAAAAAAGATGCAGTGGTGTCTGATTACCTTTCATTGAGAGAAAATCCTTATTTTAGGCGAGGTGTTTGCAAGAGGCCAGAAAAACGTGGCGATTACAGAGGGTTTAAGTTTTCTTCCTGTATCCTGTGACCCTCCGAGAGTCTGCACTGTGAGTTCAGCACTAATGTCAGCAGGTTAACAACAACAACAACATGGAACGCAGAGTTTATCATGGTGAACATGTGAGTTACCACTAAGGACAAGTTGAAGCTGATGGGAATGGGGTTAGTTTGGAGATATTGAGACAAGAACAAAGTTTATTATATCACTAAATTTATTATGAGCCATCATGAGGGGAACATGAATGTCTGTGTCCATCCAAAACAGAAACATCAGCCTCTTGGTTGAGAGGAAGAGTTAGAGGATCACTAAAGTCTATGAGTTTCATCGGCTGGGGAATAAATTTAGTAGCAAAAGCAAAAAGTTGTTGAGATATTTTATGGTTTTGACTGAGGCTGCTACAGCGGCTCATAAAAACCCAACAGATGTAACAAAACAGATAGTAAACAAATAATACTTTTACGCATGATGACAAATATTTGCAGTTTCTAGGTTAACTCACCAAAAGCAGCACAGAGCAGATAATCAGTCTAACTCTCTTTAACTATACTGCCATTTGACTATATTCCTGCGTAAAACAAGATTCACGAAAACAGAATGAAAACATAATAAACCTTCTGTAACAGACTGTTCAGGAGGAAATTGTTCACCATATTTACTTCTGCTTTTATTTGTTGTTCTTAAACGAACCCTCTGATACCATGAAGTAGTTGTGTTCATTTTTTTCTATTTTTCTATGTGCTTAGCTGTTTTCCAGCAAGTCCTGTTGTACCCACAACTCTTTACCTGGATCAGATGTGTTTAGTTCACATTGTCTTCCCCCACTACAGCTTCATCCAAGATGTTTTGGATGAAGTTCAAAGGGGATGTGAGAGAAACAATCTACTGTATGTTCATGTAGAAAATTAAGACCACTTCACACATCCACCAGGAAGGCCACATGTAATGAGCCTTTTTAGGCTGAATTAAGAGTTGTAGAGGTTGTGGACTTTGGATCCTAGCGACTCATTTGAAACCCGGTCAAGAAAATAAAAGTATTTGTGTACTTTTACTTTTGACACACAGTGCAATTTATGTATTTCTACTTCTGCTTAAGGGTTTGAATATTTTAATGTCACTCAGTAAAACAAGAAAGCAGGTGACACATAATTTCAAATATGGTTGTTTTATTAGAAAAAAAAAAAATAGTGTCACCACAAAACAAGGAAGAAAGATCCTGTAACAAAAAGCCTCTGACATCACAGTTTCATTTCTTGTTTCTTTTTTAATGAAACTGATTAAGTTGCACAAACAGAGAACAGATGAAATGAGGATTTCTGAAAACCACAACGTCCAACATGATACATTTATTTAGTTCTTTAAAAGCCCTTAAGACACCAAGCCTGCCTGGACGATCGGAACAACAAAAAAACAAGTTTCCATTTAATTTTCAGAGTAAGGACTCATCACAAACAGGGAACAGGCCACTCGAGTTTCTGCACCAGTAACAACACTTAAAAAGACTTGTTGGTCACATTAGAATTATGTTTAGAAAAGTATATTTATGTATGTTCAGTACAGTGTATAAAATCAAACATCACATATTTACACGAAGACACAAAGCCACCACACTTACAGTTACACTTTTAATAAAAATAATAATTTACAGGAGACAAACGTGTTATCAGGAAGTCAATAAACATTCAACAAAACAGAAAACACCACTTATTTAAATAGAAAAATGTAACTCTTCTGAACTCACTGTGCAAATTCTTTTCATTGAATCTGTCTCGAGGAAATGTATGTACATTGTAAAGTAATGCCTTTAGCCTTGCTGTCTGCATCTAGTAGAAAACCTATATTTCATAAGGAGTGCATACTTTAGAGCTAAGTGCAAACAAATTGCTTCTTAATGTTGTGCATTAAAATCTCTGAGTTTTTGGCGGTTCATGTGATTCTTCAAGCAGCATTAACTCTTTCCTCCTAGTTAAATCTCTCGGAAATTCTTCATAAGCGATTTTCTGTATTCTCTAAAATTGAACCCACAGTATGAATGGCCAGTGATATTGCTTTGATCAAACATTTTCTAGTGCAGTAGCCTAAAACATCAGCTCATCTCCATCCCTGTCTGAGGCAAAGACGAGGGAGCTGACGGCAGAGACGGACGTGTTGGAGTGAAAACAGCCGACCAGCTGCTGAGAAATAGGCAAAGAGGTGGATGATTAATCATCCTCCACTAACAGGCACTTTGTTCGCTGTAGTCCCCGGAAATGAAGACATCTGAGTTGAGTGGTTGTCGTGTCTCTGCCTTCAGCCGCCTGACGCTGCCCCTTAATGTTCATGATCTGATGTTTAACTGCGTGTTCAGGCGTCAGAAATGCAGTTCTGGATCTTGTCCATCCACAGCTGAGCGCTGGGTGCGTCTGAGGCACAGAAGTTGTAGACTCGCTTGCTGGTTTTCAGCTAGAGATGTGTCAGATCACAAGGGTTAAATGTGGACTTGAATGGGAAGCAAAAGTGAAGCACACACATTAACGTCAGAAGCCAGATTCAGTACGATTTTGAAACTAATTCCCAGAATATGTGAAAAAGAAAATGTGAATCAACGCACGTTTCCATCCATGACTATTGCGCAAATATAAGGAGTTCGTTAATTGAGGTTTTTGTCATTAAACCACTGTAGAAGAAGAGGACACAACGAGACAGCCTGAACCATCGACAATTAAAAGGCACATTAAAAAATCATGGATGACAATATGCGATCAGTCCATTTTTATTTTAGTTAGTGTGACTATGGCAGATTTTCTCCGATACGCTGTTTGTGTGCTTCAGGTCTATTTTTACGTCTCTGAAGAGAAAAATCTACTGGTGAAATAAGACTATAAATTTTATTAAACTGCTAATTAAACTGTCATAATTTTAACTCTTTAAAGCCCAGTCCAACAAAAAATA
This sequence comes from Helostoma temminkii, assembly GCA_900302695.1. NCBI lineage: Eukaryota > Metazoa > Chordata > Actinopteri > Anabantiformes > Helostomatidae > Helostoma > Helostoma temminkii. The sequence continues at coordinate 29,260 of OMLM01005942.1, read as the reverse complement.
GACATCCTATTTTTTTTACTGGAGTCTGTATTGGACCCTTGAAAAAAAAGATTTTAAAAAATTGAGAAATTATTTCTAAATGTGATATTTTTGATGTATTACATTTGATACATCAAAAGTCTATGATAATTATTTAATCAAAAGATTTTTGTGTATCAAATATGATACAAATGGCATTATAGGGTTAAGTATGCCATTCTTACTGAAGCAGGAGAATGAAGCAACAGTTCTCTGTTAATTAACTCTTAAAAATAATAGTAAAGTGCACACACATTTTGAAAATTAGACACTAAAACAATTAAAGTTGGATTAATGTGTTTGCAAGACACAAGCAAAACTGTAACAGATTAATTTTGCGTGCACTCACATCAAAAAAAGCTTTTTCACTGATGTGTTTGGGAGCTCCAATAGTCGGCGCAGCGCCCACCACAAACTCCACCTCTGCCAGATCGATGTGCCCTCTGCAGTTCGTGTCCTCCCCAGTGTCGTAGTACCTCAGCTGTGAAAATGTGAACGTTAACTGGCAGCCATCACTGGAGGCTTATTGTTTCCTAAATGTGGGGCGACTTGCTCACCTGGTGTTTTGTAATGTCCAACACAAACCAGCGAGGTTTCCAGCCTTTCAGGAGCGCACCACGTTTGTACAGGATCCCTTCATAAGACCTGAAAAAGACCACATCAGGAGATCTGTTGGATGACGCGTCATAAACCGCATGATTCCAATGACAATGTTGGTAGTTACTGTGACCTACAAGCTTGACAACAGTTACAGACTTTATTTCTGCAACTGGATGCGAAGAGCAAACAAAAAGGGAAAAAAAAAAAATATATATATTATAAAAAAAGCCTTTTACTTAATAATATATATATATATATATATATATATAT
>OMLM01005942.1:1093-28352 GCA_900302695.1 Helostoma temminkii | reverse complement strand
TATATATGTCACATGTTAGCAGTTTCTAATCACTGTTTTCCAGCTAAGAGGAAAACATCCAGATATTAGAGCCAAGAGACTGTACTTTGACCTCACAGTAATTGTAAAATTACACACCCAGAATTTAACAGAGTACAGACAATCCTCACAAACATGACACACAGCATACCACAGCGATGACTCATCTTCCAAAACTGGAGTGGACCCTTGGCAGCAGTTTGCAAGTGAATCAAATGTGGACTCTTTATTTGTTCCGGGACTCAGGAAGTTCACAACCCACCTGTTCTCCTCACTCTTGGGGGTGAACTGGTTGTACAGTGTTGCGGCGCGGCGGTTGATCCCGTTGACGGTGGCGGTGCTGTGGTCCTCACCCAGTCCGCTGTCTGGCAGGTGCAGCATGGAGCGCCGCTGGAAAGCCTGCAGGCTGGACGTGGGAATGAGGCCCGAGATGGACAAGGACTGCTTACGGAGCTGGAGACAATGTGAAAAATACACAAAAAAACAGCGTGAGCCCAGACTTCAGGTATACGAATATTCCTGTTGTTTTTTAATATGATCTGTCATCTTTATTCCTCTAAAACACACATTTCCTTCTTGCTTGAGGTCTTCTTGAATGCTGAGTCTGACTCTCTCCAGAGTCGTCTGCCATTTCTCAGGAGCCTGGTTCAGTTCACCCTCCAGCCTCTCAATGTCCTGCAGCACCAATAACAGCCAACAGAGACGATAAATGTGACATATGATACAAGTGCGAGCAGGATAAAACTTGAAATCAGGGTTTCAGGCATGTTGTAGAATTTCAACTCTTACGGCGAGGAGCTTGGTGATAGCATCAGGCTGGGCGCGGCTCACGCTGCTGTAACACGGCCAAACGATCCTTCTCTTACTGTTAGAGATGGAGTTCGCCTCCTCCGAGCTCTCCAACCTCACAGCCATCATCCTCCAGTCGTAACATGGCCCAGTGGACAGAGTCTCATCTGTGAAGAAGTCCCATTTACTCAGGCTGGGGATGCTGATGGAAGGCTTCAGGATCACCTACAAGTATTTAACGAGAATCAGACATATGGCGTCCATTACGCAAGACGCATGTAAAAGAATAAAATATTACAATTTGTAATGGATAAACAGTGCGGAATAACTGTCTGTATGATTTAGTTCCAATAAGTTTATTCAGCTCTATGAATCTTTCATTGGTCTTTCTATCGGCCTGTGGTTTGGCCGACTGCGATTTACACACAGAGTTCAAGTAAAACAGGAAACATGGGACATTTTCAACATCGAAGATTCACTCAATCTTCAGAACAAGACTGAAATTAGTAACAGGGGACTTCTCTGTTAGGAAACTGCAAGAACACTCACACATTGCTGAAATCATGTGATAAAACAACTGCAGACTCAGTTTGATATATATTTATATTTAGTCTAAGTTGTTTAGAGTAGGTAAAAAAAAGCCTTTTACTTAATAATGAAAAATAGACTAAACAACAATACTCCCAAGCTCCCAGCGCAGGATACAGTATGAAAAGAAGAGGTGAGGTGCAGGTCAGGAAAATTTAAAACACTATAAAGACTGATAGCTTTTATGTTTAAGGTGTGACGGCACGCACTGCTACTCCTCGGGGTCAGAAAAGCTCAGAAACACTCACTTCGCTCTCCGAGGGGCTGTAGAGATAGTTAAAGAAGATGGGACTCCTCTTGTGCATCCTGCTGATGCACTCCCAGATACAGATGCCCCTCCTGGTCTGTTTATCACCTTTATCCTCAAACAGCAAGCCTGGGAAAACATAGACGAGAAGCTGTTAATCTCATGTCACAAAGGTTTTAATTCAACAAGAGGATTTCTTTGTGATATTATGGGATGTAAGAGAAGTCTACATAGATTAATACTGGACAAGTACACTCATTTAGACTTTAATTTCAAGCGTCTTCAGTTACGTTTCCAGGTATATAGTATGTATGAAAGTGTTCACAAATTAATGCTCATGCTCTTTTAGTCCTCGATAATATGACTAATGTATATTTTACTATACACACTGATCAGCTCAGGGGCCAGCAACCTCTGATATGCTGTGTGTTGCACCATATTAAGTCTAGTCTAGAAAGGGTTACAGAAGAATTTGTAAAGAGTTTAGACTCCAGCAGTCAACTGTTGTGAGCCTCCCCAATGGTCGACCGACAACAATCTCACCAAAAGCAAGTTGTGTAATAATGTGGGAGGTCACAAGGAGCCACAGGTTAACTCAAGGCCTCTTTTGCATGGCTAATATCAATGTTCATGAGTATGAAGCGCTAGACAGGTCATGATTCATCTCTTTTCAACATTCAATGTTTTAACATGTCTCAATGAATGTCAGCCAGCATTTATAAACACTGTTGCAAATGGCATTCTGTGTTTATGGACGTTGTTGCATGCACCACTGCACGTGACCCTGCACAGGGCAAGCTGGGACTGCTGTTAATGTGTTAGTGTGCACACTACCAGTCAAAGGTTTGGACACATCTTCTCCTGCAGCGTTTACTGTTAATATTTTCAACATTGATCACCACTGATGAAACAGAAATTATAACAGAAACAATATGGAATTATGTAGTTAACAAAAAGGTGTTAAATAATGCAGATTGTGTAATTTTATTTTATGATTTTATTATATTTCAGATGACTAATTGCGTTTTCTTGCAATGGTTTACCAGATTCACAGGCTGCCTTGTGAAGATTTGTGACATTTCTTGCCTTCTTAATGTGCTTTAGACCATCAGTTGTCTTGTTCAGAGGAAAGGTGGGTATAGGTTCAATAGTTATAGTTATATTAGCTCTAATGCAACTACTTTACCGATCACAATGACAAGTGACCCTCAGTTAAGTGGACTGGAATACAAACCTGCTTTCACAAATGCAGGGTGCTGCTTGTAACTGCACTTTAAAACATTTTGGGAAAGTAAATCTACATTAAAACAGGTATTAAACACCAAACGGAGAGGACAAGGAAACGAATCATGACAATTTTTGATTTTGGTATGAGTCCATGAATTCTGTAAGAGCAGTGGCCTTAAATCCCTCCACAGTTGCCAGACACATTTAATTAAGCTCGCGTAATTTTTCACAAAAAGTAAGTGAATATGTGTATTTTTAAAAAAAATTTAAGTGGAATCTCTTTATCTAGTTTTAGGACTGAAATCAGACGTATGACATATTATTGCAGAAAACTTTAAAAGGCTCACAAACACTTAACGTCAACTGTAGATACAGTTTTTTTAAGCTTAGCTGCACCTGTCAGTTCGATGTAAAGTTTGGTTGCGGTAAAACAAGAAGTGACACTGCAGGTTTCTCCAGTTGAGACAATAAAGGAAGTGATGATTAGTTATCATTTGACTGAATCGTGTGCTGCAATTAGTTGGTTTATCTGGTTCGTTACATGGGTACGCTAAAAGAAAAGAGCCAGTGTTAGCCAGCATTTATAAACACTGTTGCAGGACGCATTCTGTGTTTATGAACGTTGTTGCATGCACCACTGCATGTGACCCTGCACAGGGCAAGCTGGGACTGCTGTTACTGTCTTAGCGTGCACAGTCAAAGGTTTAAATACACCTTCTCCTTCAGCGTTTATTGTTATTATTTAATTTAATTTTATCAGGACAGAGGGAAAGTGAAATTAGGACAGAACCAAAATGGAATTATGTATTTTACAAAATGTGTTAAATAACCAACAATATTTATTATATTTTATGATTTTATTATGTTTCAGATTGTCCAAAGTAGCTACATTTAGCTTTGGCACACACATGGAATTCTCTCATCAGATTTACGAGGAAATAACCTGGAATGGTATTTAATTCACACGCTTTGTTAATTTGTGCTGTCAATGTGAGTCAATAGTTAGTGCTGTTAGCACTGATGCAACTACTGTACCGGTCCATATTATGGCAAGAAACACTGACCATCATAAGTTGAAGGCCACTCAATCCGAAAACGTGGTCTGATGAGTCCAAATTTGACATTTTTGGTTTTGGCCGTGTCTTTGTTAGACGTACAGAGGATGAACAGACGGTTCCTGAAAATGTGATTCCTACTGTGAAGCGTGGAGGAGGAGCAGTTGTGATGGTGTAGGGGTGCTTTTCTGGTGACAATATTGGTGACTTAGTCGAAATTGAGGGCAAACCACAGCATTTTATAGTCACATGCCATCCCATCCCATCCGATTTGCACTTAGTGGGACCATAATTTGTTTTCAACATGACAATGACTCCATACACACCACCAGGTTATATAGGAGGTATTTGTGCAAGAAGAAAAGTGATGAAGAGTGAAGGGAAAGCAGCCAACAAGTACCAAACATCTCTGGGAACTCGTTAAAGATTACAGGTGACCACCTCATGAAGTGAGTGAGACAATGCCAAGAGTGTGCTAAAGTGTCATCAGAGGAACACATAATTCCATATGTGTTCTTTCATAGTTGTGATGTTTCAGTATTAATGTACAATCTAATAAAATAATAACAATAAAGAAAATCCACTGAAGGAGAAGGTGTATTGAAACTTATCCAAAAGTGGTAGTGTATATGAACGCTGTCACTGATGCGACACTGCAGGTTTCTGCAGCTGAGACAGTGAAGGAAGTGAATCATGTGCTGTAGTTAGTTTTGGGAACGTTACATGGGTACGATAAAAAAAAAAAAGGGAGAATTCATTTAAAGACGTCTGGAAGAATCTGTGCTTGAATTAAAGTAACATTGCCAACTGAACTGCAGCATTTACATCTATCTGTACAAGAACAGACAATACAAACAACACCCCACTGGTTTAAATTATGAAGGACACTGACCATGTTCCAAGCGTTCATAGTCTGAATCCAACAGGAAGTTCTTGAAGCGGTTAGAGATGTGATGATAGGCCAGAAACTTAAGATAATACTGATTAAACTCAAACTCCAGAGGATGTTGCTCTAAAATCTGCAAAGACATGAAAAAATGGATAAAGACAGTTAGATTCAGAGAGATAAGATCTGTGTGTGTGTATATGTGTGTCACAGCTGGATTGTGTCCCTGTGTTGTGGCTTCACATCCCTCCTGAGCATAAATGATCAATTAGAAACAGGAAAGAGCCTCTGCTGCCCTTGTAGGGGCAAAGGTCGGTGATATCATCACTGCCAGACACAATCCTGACTGAGCCAGCAGGACTGCAGCTCCATTGTTCCCATGCAGTGTGTGAGGTGGCCAGAAGTGCTGAATATTTGAGGCCACCTGGGTCTACTGGTAAAAACAACAGCTGTTTCGGAGATGAGGCACTTCTATTTTCAGCTCTTGTCCGAATCCCCTCTTCACCCGTTTATAGTTCTCCAGACCCCAGGACTGCTGCCAAACTGTGTTAGCCGCCAAGTCTACAGTTTCAAAAGACAAATGCAAAAACTATGTGTTGATGTAAGTGTATGGGAGTGGGTCCGTATGACCTCAGGAGAAACAAATAACCTACGGCGGTCTCTAAAGTTAGCATTTCCGAGCGAACACAGTTCTGTGAAACTCAGCTGTCCGAGGTACATTCCTAAGTCCACTCCCCCTCCTCCAGCCCCTAAACACCCTGAAGCACAACCAAGACTTCCTAGAGACTCTCAATCCCCAAAACTGCAGTTTTCCACATGCAGCTCTAAACATGCACTGAATTGTGAAGAGATGGTGAAACACGCAAGCTTAGACAGCTCAGTGCAGAACACTGGGTTCATGGACCATCTGGGCAGCAGCCTCCCAGCACACTCCCTGGTGCAAAACAGTGTTGAAATTACATCTGCAGTCTTGTGGAGTGCAAAACTAAACCAAATGTATAGATAATGATAGATGAATTTTGCGCCTTCTTCACCCTCTCGCCTGTTTGCTCTTGAGGAATGTGATGAGCTCATGGTGATGGTATGAATGACATTAAGTCACGGAGGTGAAGTGGAGAGAAGTCATGCAGAGTGTACAGAGCACCACCATCGTGGACGACTGCTGTGGAGGCAAATTTCACCTGGTGCACGCAGTCCAGGAACTGCAGGAAGATGGGTGTAAAACCACCGCCCTGGCTGCTGGGACTCAGGTTGCTCCGCTGGCTGAACTTGTGGCCAAAGGACAGCCACTCTTTCTCCACCAGCACCTGGAAACCCTCCAGAGTCCGGTAGAAAGGATCACTCAGCAGCTGCACCAAAGAAACCACCTGCAGAGAGAAAGAGAAAAGGTGAGAAACCAAAACAAAGAGTGACAACGAGTCAATAAAGATAAACGTGTCCATATGCTTTTTTGGATTATGGTGCGTGTTTGCTTAAGTGTTCTTGCAAAAAACAAAACAAAAGAATCCGTTGATAGTTTGGTTTATATGAAAATACATGGATTGGTGTTATGTTGTTTTCAAATCAAGATAACTAAAATTAAATCTCTCTTGTGTTACTTATATACACATTGTTGATTTCATCTGACTAGCAGCATTTCACCATTTGCACGACTGCACAATTACAAATATGCACACCATTTTACATCCTACTAAAAGCTGGATACAATGATCTAAGAATGACCCATCTTCACAATGTTTAACTGTTCATGTGCTATTAATAACATTTATATAACATTGTAGTAAAGTCTTCAGGAACACTTGGGTTCACACCACAAAACACCATTTGAGAACCACTAGTCTACACATGCAATATGCTTGGACTGCTTCCCTGCCCGTGTCTCCTCCAACACAACTAATGAGCCCTGACACATGTGGAATGAGCGGGAAAAACAATTCATGGCTTCCCCACAGGGTTTATAAGAACATCCAGCCTTGAGTGGTTCAAGAAACCTCCTGAAATAAGCACTGACATAAGTCCATCAGATTATTGTGAGACTACAGCAGACGGAGGAGAGAATTTAAGAAAGAAGTACAGCATGAATGATGAGACCAGATTAGAGGGAGGTAGTGCTTTAGAGTGAGAAAGAGAAGGAGAAAGAGAAACCAGGGTTAAGAGAGAAAGTAAAAATAGTTCTGCATCCTGTCAGCAGGATGTCCATGCTCCAAGGACAGAGACAGGAGAGCCTGAGCATATGGAGCCCATTTTCCTGTGTGGCTTGATCAGGACCTGGCGAGATGGAGCCGGTGGCCCGTGGAGAGAGATGCTCTGGGCGCAACACGTGCCTGGCATAAGGGATCCACAAAATGTGCTTTTAAACAGCAGCCCAAGGCTTAACAAACCCTGTAAACACATTTGAAGGACACTCGCTTGCAACACAAACATGTGCACTTTAACGGGTCAACATGGAAAATATTAGCTCAGGGAGCAAATATGTGAAGAAATGCTGAGCGCAGTATCAAACAATACTGAAAACTGATCAGGATCAAAAAAGGCTTTTCATTTACATGCCTAAAAATCAAAGCCGTGAACGTTCTTGATTGAAATCAGCATAATTCGGTGACCTCAGACATCTCATCTTATATCTCTGCATAATCAGGTCAACAGTAACAAAACTGATTAGCTGATGAGCAGAGGAGGTGTAGCTGAGTGTGCCAGATTTCTGAAGCTCACTGAAAGCATGCCGTGGCTGTAGAGAATAACTAGATTTAAAATATTTAAGTTACTGGTTTTGCTTTCACTATATGTGATGCTGTAATAATGAAGAGCTCTATTAAGTGTTCCAGTGCACTTACCCTAAACAGTTTCACTATTGTCTAAACAGTTGTCTACTCGAGCAAAGAACTGTTTATATGAGGTACTCTCTCCAGCCTGCACCTGGATCCTTTTCGTATATATTGGTTTTTAATGTGTTTCTTTTCATTTTTTGGGCTTTTTAAATGTGTTGGTTTGACTGGTCTTTTGTTTTAGTTAAGTGACGAGGAGGAGGGATGTTGTTCTGGCAAAACAAAACATGTTACTTATATATATATATTATAATTTTTCTAATTTTTAGTGCCAATTTTGAGTCACAGTAACTTTCATTGCTGCTTAAGATAATATGTGTCTTTGTCTTTTTTGATCCATGTGTTTTTCTCAACTGCTTCAACTGTAAAAAGCAGAAATGTAACAAAATCATCCTGGAACTGTCAGGAAAATAGTGGCTGGATAGACCAAGTCAATGACTAAGTCGGTTCCTTGATGTCCCTTAATTTGTGGGCTTTCAGGTGCAGTGGAGGCATGTAATAGTGGTGAAGTATTTTGTAACATCCTTATTTGTTTTATTCTGCTGTATTTACTGTACCCTATTTTTATACACAAAATAAAAATCTGTGGAAAAACAGGTTGTCTGCACCAGGCCACACTAGACTTGCATTTATTTTTCCTCCAGTCTTGATATTGTGCACACCCTCTTCTGTCTGTCTTACTTGTGTGTTTATTCATAAAAATATTTGTTCATTTTTCTCACTTGTGTTGTAATGTCCCAGCCATCCTCCAGGCTGAGGAGAACAGATGAGCCGCTGTCCAGAAGCTCCACCAGAATCAGTGCCAGCTGCAGGATCCTGTGAAGCTGTGGGAGATCAACATATGCACATGTGCACACACACACACACACACACACACACACACACACAATTAATTTGCTGTGTATGCATTAACATATTTGGTCCACTGGTAAATTAACCGTAGCCTACAGGGCTTCCCACAGACAATAGTGTTTAACACTGATAGCTAATGTTCAATGTAAGGACAAAGGATGCAGGAGGTCAATCAGATAACCAGCACGATTATCCCATCAAATATGAATCTATTTCTCTTGGGAAAATAGCTCCAGAGTGGATTTATCCATTATGTGAATCTGTTACACAGGATGTACAGTAAGAGTGGGCCGCTGTGCTGTTCTCACACAATTTTATATGTTGACTCTGAGTCACTTTATTGCCGTAACGGTGAAAACAGTGTTGTTTGTGTATTTTGCCACCTGCAGGATCCATTCAGAGTCCTCCAAGGCTTTGAGGAAGGAGTCCTCTGAGTCAGATGAAGTGGCACTGGGAGCGCAGGCCCTCAGCAGCTTTTTAAATGAAGCTTTAACCTGTCGGGTGTCTGTAAAGTCTACTGGCACAAGTTCACAGTTCAGAGACGAGTCCACTCTGAGACCCTGTAAAAACAGAGAGACACCTGTGGGTCAGCTGGTAGATCTCTAAAAGAAAAAAAACAACAGCTTGTATTTTTGCTGTAGTTGTCACGAACACAAAGCTACTGCTAATTACAGAATTTAACTGTTTGTCAAATTTGAACACAGAGCGAAGTGAAGAATGCAAGTGGTTTCCATGGGAAGTACAGATGCAAGTTGTCAGCATAGCAGTAACTAGAGATGTGCACATCAGGAGACAGGAAGGGGATAAAAATTTAAATCATAACAGACACATATTGTTTTAGGTGTGATAAAAACCCTGTAATGCCTCATCCTAAGTCTCTACTACATCCTAGTAATGATCTAGAAGTATACAGTAGAACAGTAGTCTAACTTTTTCCAGAGCTATCTTTGAGACTGGTTTTAAGCTATTAAGAACAGCTGAATGTAGGTTTAGTTATTTTTTAAAGGTTTAATGACAACACACTTGAAGTAGGGCAGTATATAATCATTGATTAGGTACAGATTCATTATACTTGAATCATATCAAAACAATGATAACAAGAGATAATCCTACTGCTTTCTGAATATGTCAGATTTCTATTTTTACTTATTTTACTGATATTATTTCATGTCTTAGCACATGGAGACAGGGAGAGCAGCAACATTAACTTCTAACCTGACAACTTCTAAACTAAGGTACTGCACATCTTCTATGTATAACAACAGTACAATACAGTAAACAAGTAAACCTCTGAGTTAAAACTTAACTTACAACTTCATATAAATTGTGATAATATTTTAAGTTCCAGATCCCACAAATACATAAGACAGACCTGTATGTAGCTGCTGTATCGCAGCTTCTGCATTTACTTAGTTTATAATGATCAGTTTGAAATGTGTAAGAATCAGCAAGAAATGTGTAAATATAAAGTTCATCACTCAGGTCAAAGTAAAAACTATAACTGCATTATAATGAAAGTTTTTTAATGTTGTGTTGGACAGGGTGGTAAAAGTTTAATGCTGGCGTTGTTTGGTAGATGTCAGAACACACAGCGCATCGCATCACCTGTGTAGCTGCAGACTGGTCAGAGAGCCCATGCTGACAACTGTCCACCACAATAAAACCACCAGATGGTGTTAATGTTGTAGCTAATATGTAGTACATGTCTTAGTACCTGGATTACAGGTTGTGTTGGTGTACTTAACAAAATGGCCGTAATGCATAACAACAATTCACAACAAAATGCCTCCTCAGCTTAAAGACAATTTTCTTTTCATTCTCACCCTAAGATGTGATTTTTCTCCGAAGACGTAGAGGGCAGCTTGATGTTTGAGTAGCTGAGCCTGCAGACTGTGGCTACCTGCAGGGGGAGCCAGATCCTTCCCTGCGAGCCTGGCGCCCACATCTCCTGTCAGTGGGTGCTGGCTGAGTCTGCTGCTGCTGGAGCGCAGGCTGGCCCACATGCCTACAAAGACACAGATGCAAACAAAAGTCACATCCATGCAGGGGCTGACCGGTTCAAATGCCACTGATGTACACATGCTGTACACATGCTGTCAAAGACTGGATGATGAACAACACATGACATGCAGACTAGGTTTACATGCGCAGCCGTACAACAGGACTTATATAAACATGTTCATTCTTTCAGTTCACCAACAAAGCAGTTGTGTCTGCGAATCGGATGTGTTGAGATATTAGAAGCAGAAGTTGCTGGAATTTCTTTGCAAGTCAACAAGTCTAGAAGCAATTTCTCTGAAAACAAGCAAGCAATACCTTTCCAACTGCATGAATCACTATTAGGAAGGACATGGGTTTTTCACTGTAATCATTTTCAACCTTCATAGGTTGTATTTGCAAACTTCTCAGAATGCTACTAAATTCAGCTTCTGCAAAAACAGACGTTATACAAGGACCTTTGACCAGCTGGTAACACATCTCACAGAAATGATCAGCAACTTAGCTGTTTATACCCAACACTACATCTGATGGTAAGATAAACATGGCTGCTGTTTAACCCTGATTTGACTCAGAGAAAAACAGGCAATAAAAGCACAAGTAATCACACACAATATGAGAACATATGATATATACATACATATGACGATATATATTTTTTTAATGAAGATTTTCTTTTACATTTACAGAATACTCCAGCTGTTTTTTCGTTACGCTAAGGCTGCGGCTAAAAGTGTCTCATTTTGTGTGATTCATAACTTGTCTGCCATGACAAACAGCTTTGTTTCCTCTTCAATCTGGACCCAGCTCTTAACTGACCACAGTCAGCTCTGCAGCGCAAACACATTAACAATAGAAAAGGCCACATGAGAGCAACCAGTTTGGTTTGTGAAAAACCACAGCTCCCAGAAGAGCACCCACAAAGTCAGCAATGATTAGTACTACGTCTTACAAATTCTTTGAAAGGGGGTTGTAGCACTGTGCACTGTAGTTGTGGCGTGGTTATTGAGCACTTGTGTAGGTTAGTGTAATGAAAAGGCTTCGAGGATCTGTTAGAATAGGAGAGTTATAAGAGGAAAGAGACAGTTCGACTATACCTTGATCTTGGATTCTCTCCTTACTGGCAAGTTTTTGGTTTGAATGAGTGAATAGTTTATCTCTGTACTCAAGCACTGGGTTGTTGTTTTATATAGGAGACAAAGAGAGAGGATGAAGGCAGGGAGTTGGGCATGAATACATAAATCATGTCAACATTATACAGATGTCACTACCTATTCTACTAACCATTTCATCATGCAAATGAAGAGTTATAGTCGATGCTCGAAGTTTTGACTGACCCACAAAAACAGACTGAAAATTTTATGAAATGATCAAGAGAATGATTGTCATTGCATGCAGGAATATGTTTGTCTATAGTTATGATTGATGGTGTGGTGTGGCAAAGGGCCAGATTTTAAGCTTCAGCGTGTCAGGCACAGATGTGACACACTCCAGAAACATGATCAAACAGGTGCACCAGACTGGAGCCACAGTTTAATTGTCATTTGTTCTGTTCTTAGGTGAAGACAAATTCCAATGTGTTTACTACACTGAGCACAGTTTGCAGGGGTTGGATGGCATAAAAAGAACTCCAGTCTTGCATTATTTATGATAACTAAAATAGCTTAGCAGTAAAATAATTCATCTATGATATTACATTTACAATAATGCCCATGGTTTGCTTGTGTAACTAAACATTAGCCTGTATTCTGTGTCGTTGTTTATTGACCAACTGTAGAAAAAGTTGTATATACATGGGTCTCTGCAAAACTGGTTAGGAAGTGTAAACTGATCTTGACTATACTCACAAATAAATATGAACAAATACAATATTTTTAAGCTGACACAAACATTCATGATCCTTCATTTTCTTATTAAACACACCCATTAAACGTGTCAACAGTGCTAATAACTGGTTTAACCACATTTCGCAGCAATAACCTCATGCAAGCTTCTTGTCGCTGTGCATTAGACCTGCACGATGTTATTAAGAACGACCAATATTCCTTATAGAACTGCTTCAGCGTTTTTATTAGGATGTCTGATGTGGCAAGGGTGGAAGAGTTCAGAGCAAATCACATTTCGTGACAAATTTGCACACATACACAAAATTTCTGTGGTCTGAATGATGGTAAATGACAGGATGCATGCCATTTAGTTGCACACTTCTGTCTTCATAAATTTCCAAAATAAAATACTATGGAAAAATCTGAGAATCTGTGACAAAGTTCAACAGAGATTTTCTGTCTCTCAGAGAACTGAGAGACAGAAAATCTGGAAAACCAGGAGCACTCTTAAAACAGCCAGGAATGTAATCATCCAATGTGAATAACACGTATACATCCCCATTCTATCCTCTGTCTTAAATAAGTAAATAGCGTTAAAACACTCTTTGTATTGTGTCAGATTACTGGTGATTCCTATTTCACCTGGCAACAGAGAAACACATGACAAAAGAATACACTCACCTCCTCTGGTAAAGCTGTTTGAGAATGGGATGTCTAAATGGACAGGAGCCATCTTTGGTATCCTGGATCTTCTTTCACTGCCTGAAGACAAAACATTCACACAATCCAAAGGGGATAGTTTCAGGAAGGTGTTTTCTTCATGTAGTGTTAGCAACAAGTCATAAACAAAGCAAAATGACACATGTGCCCTCAATACACGTACAAGTAGAAACAAAACTCATTGCAATGACTAATGATGCCTTTTAGCTCAGTCAGAACTGATTCTGGCACAATGAGCTAAATCCAACCTTATCACTTATCTGAACTCAAACATACATGATGTTTCAATAATGAGCAACAAAAATGCACAGAATTCACCTATATGTGAACATCTGCGACACAGTACACTGTGTGCTGTTCAGTATGTTCAGGATATATAGTAGGCAGGAGGGGGTGAAGTCAGAGAAGACAGATGGCCTGGGCAGTGACCCCAGGTTGTCCTGTGATTCCTACATAACCTTTTTATTGTACAAATTTCCTTCCAAATGGTACCAATTATCAGACACAACATTTCTCCCACACTCTGTCTCACAAACACATAAATTTAGTTGGTGAAAAATAACTGCTGACCAGAGCAAACACAGAGTTGCAGTGTACAAAAATAATTCTGAAGACTGCAAGTGTGCAGTTTTTCTCTTTATCAGAATAATAGTTATGAACTCTAAATGGCCTCTTGTCCCCTGCAAGCAAACTAGTTTTTTTCCCACGATAGAGCCAAGGCCATGGCAAAATTCAGCTCAGGTGGTAGCACCAGGTTTGCATGATGTAGCTTTAGTTCAAGGAAACAAATGCACAGTGCACTGCTCACTGTTTCCCTGCAGACTCCACTGATGCAGCAGTGATGTTGATAGTGGTTAGTTCTTCTTCTGTGATGTTAATACTTTCAATTTGTAATATGTATAATTTATATAAAGTGTATAAATATCACAGTGACACCAAATATTGATTGTTTGTATGTTTAAGCAAACTGGGATTATTTGAGGTATACATGTTGCAAACTGGGACATACTAGTAAATATGGTAACTTCAATATTCAGCCAATCCTGACAAAGAATGCAAGGTGTGTTTGCAGCCTGAGAGGCTTGCCTCAGGGCAACAAAATCTCCTGCACTTTCTCTCACCTAAACTTCTCACATGCCAAACAGAGGTTTCACTGATTGCTGCAGGTCACTTATGTGTACTAGTTTCAGGTTTACTGGTATGCCTCTGTAGGACATTTGCTGTACATGGCAGGAAACCGCCTTTAATGTTTTACTTGCATCTTTGCTTCTCCTGCTTTGAGCAGTCATCATTTCTTATTGCCAACTGTCTTATCAGATATAAAACAACAACACCTCACATGAACTCTGTTGTGGGACATGAAGGTTCTCTGATTTAAATCCAATTGATCCAAGTCAAAAATTATCATTAGTGTTGAAAGTACCTGGTGAGAGCCCTATGAGGGAGCGGTTGGACAGGGTGTTGTTCCCGTTCATTTTGAAGTAGACAGGGATGGAGTCGAGGATGGCCTGCAGGTACTTCTCTTGTTCAAGGCTGCTTGAGGATTCTGAGGATGAGGCAGGGGCTAATGGCAGAAGACATTATTTATTTTAGACAGACAATAATGGCCAGCACTTACTGTGAAAACTTTATTCTTTGTGTTTCATAATTGTCAGAAATCTAAAATAACATTTAAATACAGAAAGATAGAACAGATGTGCTTCTCAATACATGCATACAACAAAAGCTCCAGGCTGCTATGCATGCACACCTGTTGAGGAGGGGTTCTGTGACTTGAACAGCCCCACCATACTCTTGCCATGGAAGCCTCCTGAGCGGAGCAGAACAGCTTTGGTACGGGGGTGTTTCCAGCAGACAACAGGCAGACGATTGTGTCGGTAACAGCGGGCCACTTTTTGTAAACTGCTGTCCTGTACTGCCTGAGGAACCACGAGCAGCCCTGGATAACTGACAAAAAAGAGAGAGAGAAAAAGGGAATAAATCTAAAACACACAAGTTTTAGGGAAAATCTACCCTTAAGGCTACTGCAAGAATCCATTTGTTCATACACTGCATGACACAGAAATGAAGCTAAATAAATAGTCTCTTGGAAAATTTATGATGATCTGAGTGGAATTAGTGGAATTATGACAATTAGTCAAAGCATGTGTGGTTTTGTGTAGCAGGCTGAATTTGATAAGTCAAACATCTGTCTGCCAGGTAAAGAAGGACTCCTCACTCCTCCCTTTTGAGACACTGATGCTTAAAAGCTTCCAGCAGAGCCACAAATCCTGGAAGCTAATATGCTCAGCACAGCTGTGCTGTGATTAGTGGAATAATCACAAATCACCAGGTCTCTGGACTGTTTCTGCTGTAGCCACACTGCCACAGCTAAAGCTATTTAAGTGGCATGAGATATCTAGCCTGTCAGGTGGCCTACCTGCGGCAAAGAGAGTAGAGTCTGTTCACGGCTGTGACCCTGAACTGCTCGCCTGACTTGGACCGAGAAGAGCTGGCAGTAATGGTGCCCAAACCCAGACGCTGGTAATCACGGAAACAGGACTGCTCCACCAGCTGCTCCATGGTGGACTTCTCTGACGCTCGCAAGGTGCTGCTGGGAGGTGGCTCACCATCGTCTGATACTGAATCACATGCAAAGCTGTTTTTCCTCTGCGTCACTCCACACCACCACGTGTAAATGTGTAATTTCACTCACTTGAAATGTCATCATCTTCATGCCAAGTCATTCTGCTGCCTCTGTCATTCTTCTTCAGTGTGCTTTGGATACCGCGGCCCATGGTGATCTTTCCGGCCCTCTTTGCTCCCTTGACGATAGTTTTGGACAGTGTTCTGTGAGGAGTTCAGCACAGACATGATTCACTTATGTGCAGTTTTCAGAATCAAACCTCGAGGATTTTTTTTCCCCACATGTTTATTTATATAGCTTAACCCATGTTTCAGATTCATTTATTGATGTTTGGTCATTTTAGCTGCACCACAAACCTAAAGCCAGTGTTCCTCTCTTTTTGCTTTGGAAGGATTAGCTGAGGTGCTGTTTGTCCAGCAGCAAATGCAAAAGAGCTGAAGATGGACTGCGGGTAGCGAATTCTCTGCAGGTGTTTCCTGAAGATCTCCACCATCTCTGAGCTCACTTCTTCATCAAAAGCCACTTTTATCAACTGTAAGAGACATCAGTCAAACAAATACTATAAACAATCAACAGTATCTGTTCTCTTCCAATCCAAGCAACATGTGTTGAAGTAATCTTTAAATGCAGGGAGAATCTCATGGGTCAGAGTTGTGTTTACCGCTGCTAAGATTCCTCACTGTTTTTCTCACATCTAGGCCAAGATTGGTAAAACAGCACCACACGTATGGTTTCCACAACACACACCCACAGACACATTCCAGTGAGTGTGCAAGCACAAAAAAAAAAAGAAAAGAGATGTCCACACAGGCCAAGTGACCTGCACTCCAAGCATATCTTCACTTTCACCATGCGTGATAGTAAAAAGAGAGGAATGAACCATAAAAATTTTTATAACATTACATCCCAAAAACTAAAAACATATGTTTGGATGAAAATTGTTTTTCTTTTTTATTCTAAGGATAAAGCTCTTTTTATGATATAAAAGACAGTGATGTATGAAAAAGATATTATAACAAATGTTAATTGTAACCACTGTGCAAACCCAGAAGTTACAAACTAAGGCACTGTACCGTGTCCACCACCCTTTTAACATCTTTTAACATCTGTCCATGAGAGTATAGTGTCTTTCAGCGTTTACCTGAAACGATGCAGAGCGGAGCTGCAGGCCTTCCTGCATGTTCTGCTGCAGCTGGTTCTGGATGCTGATCTTCTTGTCTTTTGTCAGTGTGGAAACTGGAAAAGCCCTGATCACTGCCTGCTCTCCAACTGGACACACACAAGAACAACGGGCGTTATTGCATGGATGTTAATATGTAACCATTTAATAACTTGACTTTTTATTGTTTTTTGGCACAGAGGTGACAGAAAATGAGGGGACAGAAACATGGAACAAACCCATGGTACCTTAATCTTTAGACCACCATCATGACTGTGATGAACTGTATGGCCAACCATGTTAATGCTAAATATATAAAACATTTAATTTGATAACACTTAAAAGCTAGCGTTGCTGTGGTCCAGGATTTACCCAGAGGATCGTGGGGGATTCCTTTAAAGATGATGCGATATGTGGTGAGAAAAAGGGCTCCCTCTGCTGGCAGGATGTGTGGGCCCCCCAGGAGGCCCCCAGTGGCCTCCTCCCTGCCGTCTGGGTCCAGTAGCACCCGCAATCCCTCTGACACAAATTCCTCTCCAGGAAGCAGAGCTGGACGCAGGATCTTGGGCTGGTGGGGAAAAAAAACATGCAAACTGTACTTGTCTATGTCTGAGCTTAAATGTAGAAATTTCTTCTTGAAAGTTAGGTATTCAAAATGAAGGACACAGCGAAAACATTTGCGTCAGTGAATCAGATTTATCATTATAATGTCAACTAAGAGCACCACACGATCCTGCTGGACAAATTTAAGCTTCACATGCACGTCATCATCAAAAGCACACGTCTTGCAAACACACAGAGCATTAGATAGCATTCTACAAAAACTCATGCCAACAAAAACAAATAGTCTCTTTCTAGAAGCCAATGTACCATTTCAACCTTCCAAGCTAAACTCCTGATCTGTGTTTTTAACTGCTCTGCTTATCCATTTTATTGAAATGGTAACCACTGGTTACATGGACATGACTGACACGATATGGCTCATTAACCTGTGCAGTTTCTCAATTCCTTTCCAGTGGAGGAGAAGTTACACTAAAGCTCTGTGCCTTAGACTGATTTCATTCAAATTGAAACTAGCTGACTGTTGTCAACAATTATACTGAGAAGTTGACAATATCCTGTAAATGCAGCATTTTTTTAGCACTTGTCACGTTGTGTGTCATTTTGGAATTGGTTTATACTTAAATCTACTTTCGAAGAAGTTAAATGTGCTTCTAATGAAAGAAGGAAGGAAACATGTTGCATGATACATGTGCTTAATACACAGTAATCTGCAAAACTAGGGTGCTGCTTACATCTCTGTGCCTTTAATTACTGTAAAAATAAAGTAACAACACTCAGGTCTTTGTTTTGCCTTGCTTCAGCTCTTTCAGTTGTTCCACTGTCATAAACCCACAACAAGAAGGGATGAAAGATGATTAACAGCATTTGCCAGTAAGGACATATCTGACCTGGGGGAGTTTAGACCTGGCCAAGAGAAAATAAGCATCTTAAAACCATCCTTTAATAGACAGCAATACTGAGAAGAATGAGAAGTGTCCCTCAGCACCTCATTAGGCTACTTTCTGTTTGAACAGTCAATGCATCTATTGCTTTACCTTCTAGACTTTTTACAATTGTGACTCATCATGAATCCAGATTCTGTGTTGCCTTCACACTTTTTTGTCTTTCTGGCATGCTGCTCTGTGGCAACTGTGGCTCTGGAGATAGGGCAGTCATCTACGAATCAGTGACTCGATTCCCTTCGTCAAGTGTTGTAGGGCAGAACACTACGTTGCCCCAGCTGATTCGTGTCAGCTGCATGGCACCTCTGCCATCAGTGTGAGTGTGCTTGTGTGTGTGACTGGGTGAATGGGTAGCAATGTAAAAGCGCTCTGAGTGGCAATAAGTTAGAAAAGCACTAAACAACTGCAGACCGTTAACCGTTGCTTTTAGCTAGCAGTTCAGGACTGAAGCTTTGTCAACATTTGAGGCTGTAGCCACAAACTGCTCACCATGTTTCCAAGTTGTTACCAAGGCAGCACTGGCACTGTCTGTGCATATGAGCACGTGCAAGAGAAATTACCAAAAGCTGGCAGACATACTGTAAAAGACAGCAACTGGTAAAATATGACTGGAAAAGTGTGAACTGAGCATGTGGATGTACAGTGCTGTGAAAATGTATTAGTATTTGCTACCTTTCTTGTTTTGAGCAAGCTGTCCAAAAACCTGCCTGGCCCTACGTGAAAAAGTATGTGCTAAATCATGAATAAACTGTGATTAAACGCTTTTTTTTGGAAACCCTAGTTATATTTATCTTGCCACATTCAGGCCTGATTACTGCCAGACCTGTTGAATCAAGTCATCACTTAAACAGAAGGTGTCTGACAAAGTGAAGCACACTAAAAGATCTCAACAAACAACACATCATACTGCAATCTAAAGAGAAAGAAAAATAAATAAAATAAAACAAAATAATTGACATGTATCAGTCTGGAAAAGGTTCCAAATACATTTTAAAGCTAAGGCTTTGAACCACAGTGAGAACCATTATCCACAAATGGAGAAAACCTGGAGTAGTGGTGAGCCTTCCCAGGAGTGACCGGCCTACCAAAATTACTCCAAGAGCACAACAACAACTCATCCAGGAGATCAAAAAATAACCCAGAATAACACCCAGAACTGCAGGCCTCACTTGTCTCAGTCAAGGACAAGGTTCATGATTCAAAAATAATAAAGAAACTGGGCAAAAATGGCATCCATGAGAGAGTTTCAGCGCGAAAGTCACTGTTGACCAAAAAGAAGAACAAAGCCTCATATCACATTTGCCAAAAAACATCTTGATTATCCCCAAGAGTTTTGGGCTAATATTCTGTGGACTGATGAGACATAATACTTTTTGGAACATGCACGTCCAGTTATTAAAATAACACAGGATTTCATAAAAAGAACGTCATGTCAGCAGTCAAAGACGGTGGTGGAAGTGTGATGGTCTGGTGCTGATTTGCAGCTTCAGGATCTGGATGCCATAACTGATGGAACCATGACTTCTGCGCTTTACCAGAAAATCTTGAAGGAGAATGTCCCACCATCAGTTCATGACCTCAAGCTCACTTGGGTTATGCAGCAGGACATAGATCTGAAACAGACCAGCAAGTCCACCTCTGAATGACTTTGGAGTGGCCTAGCCAAAGTCTGGACTTAAATCTGATTTAGATGATGTGGCATGACCTTAAACAGGGCATTCATGCTTCATACTTGGCTGAATTAAAACAACAATTACTTTGTCACATAGGGCCAGGCAGGTTTGGACAGTTTTTTTTTGTTTCTTCTATTTAATTTATAAACTGAATTTTTATTTACTCGGGTTATCTTGCACTCGGGTGCAAATAAATTTTTACAGCACTGTAACTAGAAAATGATTAAAACCCTTAATTCAACAGACACTAGGGATGTCCCGATACCACTTTTTTCCCGACAGAGTACAAGTACATGTACTCATATCTGAATACTTGCAGATACTGAGTACTTATCCGAGTACTTAATAATATTGCAGTTACAGTATTGTATTATTATAAAAACTGCATTTACCAGAACTTACAGTCACATCAAACACTGTAATCAGTTGGTTTCTGACTGTGACAAAATAAAATAAACAGGAGACTACTGCTCACATCACAAAAATTTAAATAAAACACGACAGCCTAAGACGGAAAGTTTAAAATGTCCAACTATTTTGTGTATGATTCCATACACATCAGCAATACTTGAGAATAAAATGCTCATCAATCCATTTTGCCGCTGAACTGGTGAGAGACATTGGGGAGACACTGCTGGACCAAATATGAAATAGCTGTAATGTCCTTTTTTAGTTTGCTAGTACTTTCCAGAAAGTGATTTGTTTTATTATAAGAGATATATAAATCTTAGTTTTAAATTAAACTAAATTAATTAATTAACTAACCAAAAATCGTGTTTTAACTTCAAATTTAAATATTTTGGAGGAAATCTAGTCTAAAAAGTCTGGCCCTGCCCTGTAATAAATGTTTACTGTACATATACCTGCTGTACTGGCAGATCAGTGCAAACCAACACTCACCTTCTGAATGGGAGGTAGCCTCCTGCTTTCCCTATGAACTGCCTCCAGAGCCTCCATCTGCATAGCTACAATGCCTGTGGGTCAGAAATTGGGGTCAGTTACCACATATACACACACAACTACGCAGAGGTGGTAAAGAGGAACACATGTACATCCACATTTTCCAACTGTCGCAGTCTGTGCGTATTTTAAGGCCATTTAAAGCGTCAGGAGTTAATCAGATCAAAGGTCTCTGTTAGAGTTAGCCTAAGCTGAGAATACACACATCCAAGCTGCTGTACTTGCTGGAGGAATTAGGACAGAGGCAGAGTATGAATGAACCGAGTAAAGTTCTGTACCTGGGATCATGCTGTGCAGGCTTTTGATGTGATCCTGGGTTACTCCACTCTCTGTACACACCTTGTCAATGAAGCGAGCAACAAATCTGACCACAGAGTTGGCCACATCGCTGATCTCTGAGTCTTCAAACCCACTTTCCGTATCAAAGCTCTCTGCCACGCTGCCAGCAATGCTGTAAAACACACATGATGACAGAATGAAAATGAGGTTAGGCCACCATGTCCAGGATGGTATTTGATCTGAGAGTTGTGTGTTGACACAATAGGATTTGACGATACACTGTGATAAAGAGCAGCGAAGATGAGAGTGATTTTCAGGTTGGCATGAGCTAAGTGTTGATGCCTGAATCCATTGCTCAGGCTCATTTAGCCAAGGGAAATGCTTCACATAAGTCTGTGATGCAACCTTCCTTCTGGATGCACAAACAGTGAGTGATGAGATCCAAATGTCCTCTTTGAGAAACAAACAAGTCTAGGGCAAGAATGAAAGAAAAAGGGGAAAATTTCCATACAAACAAATTCTTGGCTGTGGCGTTTCTGTCATCTCATTTGATAAAGAAACAAAAAATAACAGTTACACGGCGTTCTTGCGGCTATTTGTGAATAATGGCGAGATTTAGAAGATAACATTTAATAATTTGTTTAAATCAACATTGCAATGTACTGATCATTTGATAACAAAACCTGACTGGAACACATTGTTGTAGATGAATTATTTGAATTCTAAGACACAGTACATGGGGGATCTTCCCAGATTTATTTCACTCTAGTTACTCCAGAGCACTGGAAATCACTTCCCCTATTTTGTTTGGTTTGAGTGAGTATAGTGTAGCTCCATTAAAGACACCCTGAAGGTTTTAAACTTCCGAACAGAAGTAAACGAGCCTCTGTTTTGCGCAGCAGCTATGTAAGCCCACAGGATGGATGTGGGCTGGAAACAGAAAAGTAGCTGGGTTCCATTTGGCTAAATAGGAAGGTATCATGTAGCATGTAAGTTCGCCACATCCTCCCACATGCTTATCATCACCGTATTTAGAGTAGTGCACATACTCCCAAATCATGATACCTTACCTTGAGAGTTTCTCCAGATAACGATGCTGATCGTTCTACCTTACTAATACTAAACAAGCCAAAAAATATGTTCAAGTGTAAGTGATTTGATATTAATGTATAATTTCAAATAATATTAACTATTATTTAATATAGGATACATTAAACATAATTTACATGCTTTCCCTACTTTCATAGTGAACTATGGTGTGCTGTTGCTTTCCTGACCTGTTTGTGACGATGCTGTTGCTACCACTCTCCCAGTCAGCAGCGGGGGTGTTACGCAGCAGCTTGTTCTTGCTGGTGTCCAAAGGCACCAGCAGGTAAACCATGAGGCTGGCATAGTGAATAGCCTGACTGAACACAGTACTCTCCTCATTCTTCACCAGCTCCTGCTGCTTCTCCTTGCTCAGGGTGGGCCACAAACGCATCTGTTCTGCTGCCAGGTCCATCACTGTATGCTCTTCATCTTTGCCTGCTGCAGGTGCAGGGCCTGCATCCTGGAGAAGTCAGAGGAGACTGATGGAGCTTGACAGAATTTTTCTTAGGTCTATGAAATCCTAGGTTTTTCATTTTTGTTTTTAAGAATGCTTTTTTATGTCAAAACCCAAAGACATCAAATTTAATATCACATAAGACATAGAAAGGGAACAATTAAAAAAAGTAAGGACATAGTAGCTTGAAAAGTTATTATTATGAAATTTCTGTTCTAATGTGAAGTAAACATAGTGGGTATAAATAGACTTTATATAAAGCCTCATGCAATATTGTCATTTTCATTCTGGTCAGATTTTCTGTTTTACCTTTAGCCTGACAATGATGCCTCCTTTCTCCTCTGTGGTGCTGAGGTAGAGGGAACGGATCTGACTCTGGACCTCACTGTAGAAAGTGGCTTCCCAGAATTGCTGGTTGGTCCATATGGGATGGTCCTGAATGCAGGTGTAGGCAAACTGATTCACCCCAGCAGCCAGTTTCTGCAAGGCAGAACACAAAGCTCACAGAGTGAGAATGATTTAAAAAAGACATATTAAACATCTGACTACGCTTGTGAGAAGAGGTTTGTACAGGTTGTTCAAAAACTGAATTCCATATTTTCTTTGTGCCTGTTAAACAACATTCCTACACAGGATTAGATCGCTAGTGCACACTCATTCAGATGCGCCAATCCATTTCCTCCTACAATGATGAGAATGGGTTCAGACATTGAGGATTATTAAATGCCTACAAAAGAAACAATAAAAGCAAGTTAAAAAAAAAGTAAAAATCACATTCACATTCCTGTTTCTCTGGTTTTCTTTTATGACAATGAAATTTAATTTATATACTGACAAGCAGTTTAAATAGTCTACACAGATGAACCTAATTAAAACTTTACACGCATCATCTTGTCTACCCCAGTGAGTATAAGCACATGCTGCACAGTCAAACTGATCAAAATAAGAGAAGCTTATTTTAAATTGCAGTCCATCGCAAAGCGTCTTAGGCTACAAAATACAGAATATATGTGCAGTACATGTACTAAAAGAAACTTAAACGCAGCCATAAAAAACATGGAAACATGGTTGTAAAATACAACCTCTATACACTAATTTACATTCTGATAGTGTGGAAAAAGATTGTTTTTCTCCTTAAAGGTACTAACCTAAACTAGATGTTAAGTGTTGTGTCCAACATATCCTCTACCTGCCAAATCCACAGGTCCTGAGGGATCCCCCCCCCCCTTTTTTTTAAACATATCTCTTCTTGTGGGTAGTGAGAGTTTTCACCAGTTTATTTCATACTGGGTATTTGCATCTAGAAAGTACTGGAGTGCATTAAGTGCCCCTTGAAAAACAATTTGCCAACATACTGGGGAGAAGAAGAAGATCAATCATTCTCTAATTTTTAACAGATAACAACCACAGTGGAACCACAGACCAAACTCTTTTATTCTAAGTTTACATGTAATTGGATACAGGAATGATGTTTTTAATTATTGCACCTGCTGCTTGACAGAACAGCTACTAAAAGGAACATACAGTCCTCAACTAAAGGCATTAACACTAGTGCATACTGTATATGTAGAACATACCGTTTACATTGGAGAAATAATATCACTTCACAAATAAATGGGCTAAAGTGTGCCAATAAATACTCGACCATAAACCAACATTCACCACCCGTCCATCCCACTGGAATTGTCTGAAGGCCACGTGTAAGGCTCAAGCATGTTATTAGATTAGAGTCTGATTTCTTTCCCCTGAGAATGACATAATACAGTGGTTTCCATTATCACTTTATTGTTTGCCTTTGAAGGATGAGAACTGGAAGGTTTACTGTAATTATAACAGACAGAACAAAAACAGCTCTATTCCCAGTGTGATGGGCCAGAAGCCAAGAGTGAGGAAAGCTAGGAGGACAGAGGGCGAACGGAGAACTAATGCCACACAGCACTGTTAACAAGAAGGTCTAACTGTAGCTGTGTCTTGTTTCTTGTTCATGGGAGTTAACACATTAAGATGCAGATATATTTTGCACAGTTGCATAAGAACTCGTTCATACATTTAATACATCAGTGGTGTATATCTAATAAATGTCTGATGATATTAGTGAAACGAACATACCGTAATGGTAAAACATCTTGAAAAACCTGAAATATGTTCTAACATGTTGGTACACATCTGCTGAAGCAGAGTCACATACTGCTCCTCTTCAAATATTCGGTTGCAAAACTGAAAACACTTTTTTAGGACATGTGACACTGCTGAGTTCAGAAGATTTTGACGTGTTTTCAGGATGTTTAAAGAAAGAGTTTTGGAGATCCTGAAGCATAATGACAAATGCCAACAAAAAGCAGACACAAAAAATATCTAATTTAAGGAAAAGAATGAGATACTTGAAGATTCTTTTAAATTTACCTACCCCAAATAATTTTATTGACACAATTTTGCAATGAATTATATTATATACTATATTTACATTTGCTAATTAAAAGGACACAAAGGACACCTGAGGCTGAAATATTTTACTAGACTACAGTCATCTCATTTGTAGAGACACATAGCTGATACTAAAATGTTGGTTGCTATTTTTTCATTATAAACATGCTGTTAGGGCTCTCTGGCGACTGACAGACACACCAATACTGATATAGTATATCTGTGGTCTGCTAAAAATAATCCAGCGTGTAACAGTCATATGATGAGAGAGATTACAAGCAGAAAAGTGTCCACCCTGCTGAAACTGCTCAACTCATTCTGCAGACTTTGCTCAGTGAGACAGATCCAAATTACACTTCACCCCTAAACTATAAATCCACATCCTCCTTTCTATTCTAAATCATTCTCACTAAACACAGACTTTACCTGAAATATCCTGTATAAGTGATGCATCGCAGTAGATCACATGGCAACATTAGGATGACGTTAATGGTAGCTGGTTTCTCTTTAGAAATGAAGATGTCTGCAGTAACTTTGATGTAATCAGAACAACTGAGCATACTCCCATTAGCTGAAAATGGGAATTAGGCCTGAGAAAAAAAAAAACTGTAATGACAAGGGCAAATCTTCTGTAGCTAGACATGCTTTGAAGAGATGCCAAACCTGGCACTGCTCAAGCAAACACACCCACAGATTGCAGAATACATGGTCTCCAGACTTTCTGTCCAAAAAGATCAAAGAGGAAAGCTAAATAAACATGGACATAACTAAATATTGACGAATACAACAAAGAAACACAACCCTTTGGATGGTACTGTAATACCTTTTTGTCACAGGGGTGTGTTACACTACTGTAGCAGATGTTGTGTGGGTGTAGGGGATATGGATGTGTGTAATTTGTTGATGCAGTCTACACGCAGCCCGGCTTTGTTTTGCGACTTGTCCGATATGTACAGGTCATTTTGACCGAGGTCAGTTCTTCCCAATATGATAAAACACATGAGTTTACAGAGACATCCACAAGACAGATGGGCAAGGAGGAGGACAGGGAAGGAGAGGAGAAAGGAGAGGAAAGGGAGGAGAAAGGAAAAGCTGCAAGTGAAAATGAAGGAGGAGGAAGTATACAGCCATATGACAAGTGAAGAGGAGGAATGCAGAGGGAGAAAGGGTGAAAAACAAACAGAATAGATACAAGGGGGGAGACAGAAAGAAGAAACGCGGTGCACAGGTTAGGGGAATGAGGTCATTACCATCTGAGATCTTGCTTTGAACTTTGGGATAAGATCCTGCGGTTCAGAGTATGATTGGATGCAACCTCTAAACATCAGCTGGACAGCTATACAACATCACACGTCTACCATGCCAGTCAGAGATTAAGATATGGTGCAAAGGGGAAGGAGGTGTATACTTGAACATAGACACTGAGAGAAAACTGCTGTATCTGTGTATATTGTCATCAGCCTTGAGGCAGCAGTTCTTTCTAAGAATGCATATTGGATAGCATCCCTGAATTATAGATACAAAAACATTAGTCATTATGTCTGGACAAGTCTTATGTGGAAATGTATGTGTGCCCTGTACACAATCTACTCATTTTAGCAATTCTATATGAGTCACTGTATTGTGAGGAAAACAGCTTACTTCCTGAAACCACACGAAAGCCTGCATTGAAATGTACCGACTGGATTAAAAAACAAATATTGTAAGTCAAGTGCTGTACAGTTTTGAGATTCACAAGCGTAAATAGTACGTCACTTTCCTTCTGAAGACATGTTGGAGAGCAGTTAGACAGAGTGAACTGCCAAATCCCCCTTTGAATAAACTACAGCCAAAAGAATGCTAACACTTGTGTCCTTGTTGTCCAAGTCATCCAGAATTACATTTGTGTTTTTCACTTGCTGCTGCACTCAATCTTTGCTTTAACCAAGCAGAGACATTTCTCTGGTGACACATTCAAAAATATAAAAAATGTTACTTGATATTATATAATTGTAGGACCGCACTGACAACTAACCAGAAGACAAGATTCTCATTCTGCAAAGGGCAGAATAACAATAGA
>OMLM01005941.1:5909-21845 GCA_900302695.1 Helostoma temminkii | reverse complement strand
ACCTCAATACCTGCCCATATGATTGGGTCAGAGCAACACTGCTACTGATTGTTGAACAAGGCAACGTCTCAGTTTTTTATATCTATGGTTCTAGCTTCTACGCTTGGTTGGACATTGGAATGCTAGGGCAAAAGAGTCCATGGGAATTAGTGTTTTATAATTAGAAAACTCTTTTTTTCCTTACTCTTTCCTTCTGTCCCGTTTTTTCTGAGATAATCTTAGTCTAGTTTGTCCCTTTCTATTTCAAGTTTAGGTTTCATCGCCCTGTACTCAGATGAATCTGAACCTAAACAAGTCCTTTGCAGGTTTTCAGGTTGTGTGTGAGGTCTAGCGTGTTGTATGTGTGTGTGAGAGAGAGAGAGAGAGAGAAACATGGAAGACTGTGGAGGAATGAGGGAGTACAGGGTCAGAGCGAGGGGACAGACTTGTTCAGTCAACCGGAGAATGAAGAATTGATCTGTGGGGAAATCTTTTGTCTGTGCAGAGCGCAAGACAGAAAAATAAGTCTAGAATGATCTGTCTGCAGGGATAAAAATCCTTTGTTGCATTTTTCTTCAATTCTGCCCTTATATCTGAATTCCTAAAAACCTGTGATTGCATTAACATATAGTCTTTCTTGTGTCCAGACATTTTTCCTCACAAAGGCAGATTTTTGGGCTTTTTTCAGTAGTGCCTTCTTTCTTTACTTCTTTACTTATTTGTTCCAGACAGGTCATCTCTCTTTTTTTCTGTCTCTGTGCCTCATTTCCCCCCCAGCACACATTATTAGTGCTTGATCTCCGTGCCAGTTTTTTACCTCTCCCTTTGTATTTGGATCTCTCTCTCCCCCTCTCCCTCTCTGAGGCTGATTGCTTGTTTTCCTTTGTGCATCAAAGTGCTGCCACTTCTTTTCACTTTTCAAGTCCTCTCTTTTCTTGCTTTCTTGCTATTCATCCCTATTCGATCCATCCAAGGAGCCTTCCTTTCCCTTTTTATTCGTCACATTCCACCAGTGAAAAGTGCTCTGTCCTTGGTTCCTTTGTGACTTTCCTCCTCCTGCATTCAAGTTCTCAGCTCCTCTTTTCAGTTTCCACCATCTCTTTTTCTATTAATGTTTTTGTTACATTCCAGTATGTTTTTTTCCAAGTGTCCTTTTTATTTTTTAAAGAGTCTTCTCCTCTGATCTCAAGGTTTCTTTGGTCGGCCATTGCGCGGCAGGTTCTCCACCGTGTTGCTGAGCCGGTACTTCACAATGATGCTGTGCACTGTGGACTTGGGCATCCTCAGCTCTTGCCCGATGGCCCCCTCTGACTTTCCGTCCTTCCAGAGGTCCACCACTCGCTGCCGCTGCACCACATCGTGCTCCTTGGTCTTCTGGCAAACACTGGTAGTGGTTGGCCCTCCAGCAGCTCCCCCAGCAGCTCCCCCGGTGGCCCCAGCTGCGGCGGCGGCTTCTGTGGGGGCAGACAAGCGGCAGACTGTAGTGGAGACTCGTAGAGGGGAGCAGGATAATGTGACACTTTACTGGTCCCCGTAGGGAATTCTCTTTTAGCTTGACTCCCTCCTCTGCAGGGAGGTCAGAGGTCAGTGTGGAGCTACTACAGCTGGCGGGGGTTCAATGTCCTGCTCAACGACACATCAGCAGGTCAGGTGCTTGCAGACATGAGGGCTTGAGCCCATGTGCTCGACTCCATCTCTCTAATTTCTACCCTCCTAAAAGATGAAGCTCTGTCTAGAATGTGAGACTCCTTTCAATGCAGATGAGTAGCTTCCTCATGGCAGCACTGATGGCTGAAACAGGTTTTCCAAATGCTTCACAAGATTCAAGACACTGAGCAAATGCTGAGATATTGCCATGTGTGAGACAGCACAAAACAGTCCTTCACTGGAGCGTTTGGTGTACCGTTACATTCTGTAGCAGAGTTCGCAGAGTGTAGCTAAAGTAGCAGATATGCAGTTAGAAGGTGCCATGACAGACATGAATATTTTTGGACATGTTTTGTGTACTCAAGTGAGGGAGGTTCTCTCAGGTGAGTGCTGTTAATGGAGAGAAGCTCGAAGGTCACAGAATCAGAGGCCTGTGTTGGTTTAACTCCTTCCATTTCTCCTGCTCACTTTTTTCCATTCTGTTAGAGGCTAAAAAGGTCATGAATCAGTGTAACCTCAATCAAAACCACAAATGCAGCCTCATTTGCTGCATGCTTGTGCCGTGCCAGAGTTCAGAACATTGAGGAGGCACCGGGCTCAGCTCGGCCTACGCTCAGCTCAGCTGCTCGCCGCGAGGCCCCCGTAAGCAAAAGAGAAAGAAAAAAAAAAACCCACGGAGCAGCAACACAACTTACTCCTGACTATTTCTGAACACCCAGCATTCGGCCCTGCCCTCCATCGGTTCACAAGTCACAACACGACGTTTACACAACCAAACTCTTACTGCGGTTTCTGTCCCTCTCAAAATACCTTGGTACAAAGTCCGAATGTTTTCTTGGCGCGGCTCAGCTCAGACAGGCTGAGGATAATGACATTTTCAGAGATAGGCTCTGGCTTTCTAAAATGCAATGATTTTGACAGATGCCTCAGTCTACAATTACATAAATCATGATACACTGAGTGAGAGGCAGGCGCAGCACTGAGAGAGCTGGGTCTTGTGGTTTTTAGGGCAAAGCAATTGGGGAATATCAGGTTTTAGCAGTTATCTCTGCCACATCTCTGCTATCTAAACATCTCAGAACACGAGCAGACATGCAGAGAGGAGAGCGTGTCTGGTGAGCATATGCTGTTACCAAACTAATTATGAGAAAATAAATTCATAAACTGCCTGTTCCCTCTGACAGACTGCAGGCGAAGGCAGTTGGACAAGAGGCCAAAACAAAATAGATTTCTTGTTTTTACGACTCTGATTCTAAAGCTTTTAACTCAATAAGTAATGAGAGCCACAACAGGACTTCACAAGGGAAAATAAACATGCTTGTAAAAGAAAACACTCCTCAGACAGGTTTGATAGCACAGACTGTGCTTTGTTGCACAATGTGCCATTACCGCTGAGTGCAGAGGTTGGACATGTTAAGAGATGAAAATGCCTTAATATAGCAGTTCAGCACGTTTGTGTTTGATTTTGGTAATGTCTATTTCAGGTGTCTATCTGGCAGCCACATCAGAAACTCTGCTACAGATGTTTTTTGTCTATATGGACTCCTTTCTGGATTTTGAAGGTTTCATAAGTTAAGCAGCTTGGGGAGATAAAGTGTCTATTCAAAGTGTTTAAAACAGCGCTGCTTTTAAAGCCATCAGCTTAGGCTTTTGCGCTAAGCATTTAAGCATTATTTTTAAATACTACAGTTTAATAATTCTGCACGTGCCCACAAAACTAACTGCACTGATATTTTCCTGAAATTCCCACAGTCAGTAATTTTGATGAAGCCTGAAATGTTTTCATTTCCTTTGCTAAATGTTTTTCCACAACAACATAACCATATAAAGATGAAATTCCTCAGATATCTTTAAATAGGAGCAACATTTGGACTGGTTTTGCCCATCATCAGCGCAAGTTGCCAAATAATCAAGTCCAGACCTTTAAAGCCTCTACAGATTTATGTTTGTCCATCAGGGTGTTGTAGTGCTGCTGGAGCTGATGTGCACAAAGTTAAACTACAATATGGACACAGAGATACCATGAAAACTTCGACTGGTCGAGTTCCTTTATCCTGAGGAAAGATCACTTACGGTGAAGGAAACAACAAGCCTGAGTCATCTTCTCCTTTATAGTAACACTACACACACTTGCATGCTGTGTTATAATAAAGCTGCTCTCACTGCAAAGCTTCTTCCCACAATCGTTGCTTTTTTTAATCACGAACTGAGCATAACACAGTGAAATATAAAATAAAGTCTCTCTGGTTTAATCCTTCTCTTTTCTCTGACCTTTCCATTTCTGTAATTATGCTTTTGACTGGCTGAATGATTGTATACAAACATTTATCCAAACTGTGATTTGGGGGTTAAACCTCCTATCAGGCAAAACCACACTTGACTATTGGTGTGTGAGACGTCGCAGCCAGAGTGATTTAGAGAGGCCGTGGTACTAGCTAGGAAAACGATATCTTAGTAGGAGGTGCGTGTTTGGAAATCACAAACTTGGTTTACATTTCTAAAGCGAATGTGTGTGAGGTCTGATTTAGTACCTTCTCCTTTGTCCTCCTTCTCCTGGAATAAGTTCTTTTGTAAATACATCTCATTACTGTAGATAAAGACATTCCAACGTAGGTTGAATTGTAACTTTAAAAAGGAATGATTCAGCACTGCACTTCAAAGTTGTTAAACTTGTAAGAGATGGATTCAAATAAAAACCATCACACAGGATCTGAGGTATCCTGAATTTGAGCCTCCGGTAGTCCTACATCTGAAATGATCCAACATCTCCCACAATCAAACCCAATAGCATTTCGTTAGATCCAGTCTGTTTAAATGCCTGTATGTTTCTGCACACATCCAGCTTGTACTGTAACTCCAGACGGAGACCACCCCCATGTAAGTACTGTAGCTATGACATGATCTCCTTCAGCATCATACTTTAAAATAGTAGTACTCCTGGTGACAAGTAAACTGAAGTTCATGTGTAACATTGGCGGAATGTCCCTTTAAACATTATTACTTTGACAAATATGCATTTTATGCACTACCACACCTGACAAATTCTGGTCTGGTTCAGACCTCACGTGCTAAATCTGCAGTTGTTGTCCTCTACGACAATCAACGGGTTAAATTCTCTGCTGAACTATAAATCAGTTCCTGTGCCAGAGGCAACTACTGCAATAACATCTCCACAAAGAAGCAAAAATCCGGCTTAAATATTGAGCTTGCCAAGTGTCAAACAGATCAAACATTGTTCCTCAGTAAATTAACCTTGAATACTACAATTAACGATCTTCTAATACCTTAAGGTTTTTATTACTGCTGATTGTTTCACAGTCAGTTTTTCTCTCCCACACTCACAGATTTCACAGACAGATCATTTGCACTGAAAGCTGAAGGCTAATGCTGAAATTCTTGTTAACTTGGCCCTGAAGTTGTATCACAGTACATAAAACATTCTTTACACACAAAACAGTCAAATCAAAAGTATTTCTCAAATAGTAAAGCCCCAAATGCCTTTTTTTTGCAGCTGCACATTTATGAGAAAAATCTAATTTCAGATATCTAGGTTATCAGATTTCAAACATATTTTCCTTTAGTTGAGTTTTTTACTTTTTGTATTTGTAAGCCCTGCTATAAGAAACCTTCATCTAAACAACATACGTTTATAATGATGGACCCAACTTGTGACCACACTATTGTTTACACTTCTAGAGGAAGTGTATCAATGGCCCTTCAAACACTGACCTGATATGAAGGATCCGGGTGGCATCTGACTATAGTTGGCTCCTCCCATGTGCAGGGCACTTGGAGGGGCAGGGGTAAAGGGGGCTCCGTAGTTCTGAGGGGTGGCATAGGGTCCTGGAGGTATGGGCTGCACAAAGACAAGACCTTTTTATCAACATTTATATGATAGGAGATATGGTTTATAAAAAAGACAAGATAATAAAGAAAATAAGAAAGAACACTTCTACGATAAGCTGACAAAACATTTGCTGACTAATCAACTGTGGAGTGAAAAAACACAGGTGGGTGACAAGATAATGGGCTCTGTATTTTCACTGGCCATTATCCACCTGTTATTTTTCCACTGAGCGCGCGCATCCGGAGCGGGTTCAAGTTTCAAACTGACTGTGTCCGTGAAAGTGTGTGTGTTGTGTTTAAAAGCAAGCTGCTGACCGGGGGTGTGTGCGTCTCAGTGCCCTTGCTGGCCAGTCTGCTGAGGATGCTCCTCTCTGACATTTGCAGGCGGGCAGTGATCGGTGGGACTCTGGACAGAGTGGCTGGTAGCCGGGTCACGTCTGCCTTCATGTCGCTCAGCAGCTCCTCCAACTGGTTCAACACTGCAATGCCAACAACATACAACAATAATTATTGGTTTCCTAAAGGACAGACCAAACGCTTCACTTCTTGTCAGCCTCTTTTTCTCAATCTGAACCTTTACTGATGGAACAAAATAGTTTGTTTAATCCTAAGGTCAGGTCAGGCTTACTCAAAAAAGTAACTTTATTTCATTACATGTTCCTTCATTTTAATAGACCACTGAGTGGATTAACTTTTGA
The DNA here is from genome assembly GCA_900302695.1 of Helostoma temminkii. NCBI lineage: Eukaryota > Metazoa > Chordata > Actinopteri > Anabantiformes > Helostomatidae > Helostoma > Helostoma temminkii. Next base: position 15,675 of record OMLM01005941.1, on the reverse strand, counting down.
ACTACAATGTTGCAAAGGTCTAACTAATTCTTTTGATAATCACGATTATGTGGTTACAGATGATCTACTGCCTTGTTCATGAACCTCAACTTCACAGAATGTTTGAAGGTTTTTAATTAGAAAAAAAATCTAATTTCTCAAGAAATTCCTGTCCCCATCCTTTATTATCTTGCCCCCTATCATCACATCCCTACATGGACTTAATCACTGATTACAGACTAGCAGTGCAGCCTTGCAAGTCGATAAAAATGTTTATAAGCATTCATTAACGTCAGTGTCGTTGCATGCGGAAATAAAAGGCAAGATCAAGAGCAGTAGTGTACAGAGCCTGTTATTCTTTGGACAGGACAATGTAAACATGGACTGACTTGCCAGGCACCAGTGAGGAAATGTTTGGAGCTATCACTATCACATCGTGTAAGCTTATCTGCTTGGCTTTACTGAAGTCCGCTGCAGGCAGAGCAATACGGTCGCTGCTGCAGGAAACACAGAGATTGCACAATAGCATTTGTGAGATGGGGTAGTGATGTTTATCTCTCTTCATTGTGCTCCTGTGACTGTCTGCCAATCTCTCCCACTTTCTCTTTATGTGTCTGTCTCTGTCGAAATGTGTTTGTCTCAGTGTTTGCTTTAATCACACACGCCTCTGTTTATTAAATGCACAGACAGATATTTTAAGACCTAATGATTGGCAGCAACCCCAACCTTTGTGCAGGACAGCGTTAGCTGGCTTGTTGCCTGCCAGCGACTCCTTGCTGAGGTGCTGGTGTGACTCCGCCAGACACTCGACCTCAGCAAACCGTGCATTGAGTGCCATGGCCGGGTGGCTCGGATCCTGGGTCATGTTCAGGTAGGCTGCCCGTCGCAGCTGCTCCTCTATCACCAGCGCCTGCTCCAAAAGCTGGAGGATGGAGGACGAAAAGGGGAGGAGTTAGAGAAAGAAATAGGAAAGTGATGAAATGTATGAGTCACAAAAGTAACTGAAACTGATGCCTGTCCAGCTTCTGTATTATATAAAGGCTTTGTAATGTGTAATGCTGTTTTTGCTGATTGACATTTGAAGACACAGATCAAATTTCATAAAACATTACCACATGCTTAGATTGACTAATCCCAGTCTATGTAAGGGTGCATGATCTAAAGGCTGTGAGATGTCAGAAATCTTACCAACTCTACTAACTACTACCTCTAATCTAACTGTGCGACATGGATATCAGAAACTTTGGACCTTCATCTACTGAATCGTAGGATATGATCCGATATATACGAATAAAAAATATATACGAATAAAACGTCTTCGGGGTGTATCATCCATCTACACTGCTACACACTCATGTTACGTAGATCAGTAATTCATTTAATGCAGCATTCTGATTGCCATATCGACATAGGTCATAGCGGCAGTCACACCCTGAGACAGTCAGCCTAAATTCCTGATAGCAAGTGTCGATGTCAGCTGTCTTTAAACCTCATTCTCACAGTGTGACGCAGGAGCACAGTTTGTGAGCAATGATGTTTAGTGATTACTAATCTGGTACATCCCAGAACCACACAGTGCAACAAAATCTTGACTGTCTCAATGCTACTGAGCCCCGACCACAATCTATTACCGAAGAAGTTGACTCATCAGCTAAATAATAAAAGAACTGTAATTATGACATGTACTACATATCACTCATAATAGTATAAAATATTTGCAGCTAGTTTACATGAAGGCATGTTTCTTCCCTGTGGAGGGACATGTATAACACTGTAAATCCAGTTAGAAGTATCAATCACATCAGTGCATATAAGCACAATTAAAGCTGCCTGGAAAATCAAGCAATCAAATAAAGTTGCCTTTGATTTTATCATTGTAATTACTAACATTTTAATGTATAAATGTCATCAACCCCAATCTGGTGTAATGTTTTACAGCAGTTTGTTTGGACATTATAAATAACATGGTCACATATCAAGCCTTACAGTGGAATATGACTTTTTATAAGTATATCCTTTTTTATCTTTTCAGAACAATAAATACACACAACCAGTTTGAAGTATTATTGTATATATATGTATATATAGATTAACAAACAACAGTGGTGTTTCATTTTAGCAAAAGTGAGTATATGAGTAATAAAAACAAGGGACTTGAATGTTCTTTTTCTGTTGCTTTGACTTATTTTTATAGGCACAATAAGTGTTTTTAACAAAAATCTCGCCTAGACTGAACAAAAGTAATAAAATAAGACTTTTACATCCAGTATTTTTTACACAGGTGCTCAGTCACACTGCTCTTAAACCACTACGTCAAACTAAGATTTGAGTATGTGCAAAGCCTCTTCAGAGAAGGAGACTTGATATAAGCTAATCCCCTCCTCTGCACAGCAAATTCACTGAAAGGTGACACAGTTCACAGCTGAGGCCACTGAAAAAAGGTAGAAGAGAATTTGTGACTGAATAAAACAGAACACAGAGGAAAAACCGTATATCTATTGAGGAATATTAAAAATCCCAACATAATATACTCATTCACCCTCCTTCTGCTCCCTCCTCTCCTCAGATTTGGTCTGAAAACGTCTTCAATAACTCTTTATATCCTTCCACCATTACCTTCAACCTGCCTGTATTTATTTTCAGCAATATATCAGTGCCCTTGTTGACATAGCAACATTAATGCAACAATTTCATGGGAAATCCAGCTTCATACAGTAATGCCGTGTGTGTCCTGGAAAAAGTGTAAATGCGTTGCAAAAGAAGTCATGTTACAAAAACAAAATACAACTAATATTTATTAAGGGGAAGTTGGTGTGGAAACTTTGAATGTTGTGCAGGCTTGTGCATTACTGACATCCAAATTTACCAACATAGATAAAGAGATAACAAGAAAAAAGGCCAGTAAAATACACAGAGAAAGATGCAGAGTAAATGAGGATGTTGAGGGCAGGATCTGAAACATGTGAGCCGGTCAAAACAGGATGAGAGCTCTCTGAGAAATGCAGTGGTCAGCAATACCATCGAGCCAATATGTGGGTCTAGGGGCATCTGTCATCCAGCCATCAAACAAGTCAGGTGATCAAAGACACTGTAAGATGTTACGTAAATAGTCTGTTGGCATAAAACTAAAGCACTGACATTTGTAAAGCAGGGTCGGGAACTAAAAAGCATCAAGCACTGAAAGTAGGTCATAGTCCTAATCTTCTCACTCAAATCAAATTTTAAATAAATTTATTTTGGCAAAGCTCTTCGCTGTTTTTAATGTTTGAACATATCTTGTAAAATGAAAAAAGAGGTTTAGTAGAGAAACATGTTTACTGAACAATATGATAATAACTGTCTCTTTTGATAAAGGTTAGAAGTTAAGGTGACACAGCAGCTACGGTAGGTCTTACCTTGAAGCGGCGAGCCAGAAATTTGTTCTTCATCTCCAGGAAGTTTCCTTTATTTGCTTGCGACTTGAAGGGCTCATTAACAATGGCAAACTGGGGATCGTTCTGGATGTCCTGCCACCGAGCATAGCCATGACTGGCACAGGGGTCAAGGGCCATAAAGCATCAGTTAATCAGCAGAAAATACAGTAAAGCACTGCATGAACCCATCATCAGCTAGCCTACTGTGAAGCTAAACAGGGATGTGTTCTTTGATATTTTTGATATTTCTGAATTACAGGATTAAACCTTAGGATTAGAGTTTAGAGCCGGAGCCATGAGACAATGAGCGTAGCCTGGTGTGAAGCCTTGAAACAAGTCAAAACAGCTCTGGCTCTTTCTAAATTCCAAATATTTAACTGTCAACACCTCTACCGCTAATTAACAAGTTCAACCTTGTTGTAAATGTACACAAATGCTAACTTAAAAACAGGCATGTATGGTTTTAAGGGGAGTAACATACAACTTATCCATCATTTCTGTACAGTGTGTCCAGTTACAGGGTATGGGTTGCCAGACATGATCCGTTTGTCCCATGGTCCCATGGTCCCATGGTCCCAAAGTTTACAATCTCACTGTCACAACAAAAGCTACAACATGTAGCGTTCCTTAAGTCCCACAGTATTATTTATACATTTCTACAGCCAGCAGTCTGTCATCTTAGATCAGCACAAAAACTACCACCATTATCTCAAAGGCTCACTTACTAATTTACCATAACTCAGTTTTTACAGATATGTAAAAATCACAGTTTGTATGCTTAGTAAATCATTTTTTAACTTTGGACAGACTGTTAACTGCTGACTGACAGACTGCTTCATGCTGAGATAAGTCACAGACAGGAGGGTGGTACCGATCTTCTCATAGGAAAAGAAAATAAGTTTCTTTCACAAATGTTGAGCTAAACAGATTTTGAGTGATGATTTGAATTTGATTTTTAATCTTCCTGAAATAAATAAATATATATACACTGCAGTTATTTTAGCATGTAACAGCACTCAGGCCACTTCTTAAAGCAAGCATTTCTCCGTTATTGTTTTTGTTCCACTGGGCCAGAGCACTGCTTGAATAATAATAACAGAGTTTTATGTGGATTCTGCATGGCCTTAATTACAATAATAGAGGGAACAACATGAACTAAATGACCCACTACATCAATTTCCAGCAGTCAGAGTTTGCTGTTTACTGAGCTCTGGCCGGCTTGTGGACTTATTACACTGGGCTTCTGCCGGCCGATAGAAAAATAAACACGCTGGGGTCACTGCTCGGATAACTGCTGTCAAGGATACACGACGATTCCCGCCAGCAACCAGAAGTCATGTCTGCGGTGCCAGATCTCGTTCATCTTCCCCGAGGAGATGGCAGCCCGCTCCTCATTCTGCCAGAGAGTGTGCAGCTCTGTGGGGTGAAACCAGCACAAGGTAAAAATGAGACTGCTCTCCAAGTCACTTTGTTAGTGGAGGTGCAGGTGTTTGTACAGCATGCAAAGGTTTTTTTGGGTTTGTGATCAAGGTTGAGATAATTTTGGCTCAGTGCTGCTTTCGTGCAGAAGCTCTAGAAAGCAAGCATAAGGTTTTTTAGTTGTACATTGTATTTCATTTAGACAGCTTAGTAATGTCTTTGGTCAGTGTAATTTTCACCTTTTCTTTCAGGGAACTAGGTTTTGATTTATTCTAGTTAAGACTGTGGCCTTTTTTTGAAATATTAAAGTAAATAATATAACAATACAATATCGTTTTTTGGTGTGTTTTTTAGCTTAAATCACACATCTACACAGAAATGCACAGAAAATCCAACCTCACTTAGTTAAGAGCAAACCAACCGTATTTCTAGAGCCTGCCAGAAACACTTTATACAAACACGTCCCACTTAGAAGCCCTACAGATCTTTTAAGCAACGTTTTCACTTTTATCCTTCATTGCTCACAGCAAAACTTGCCTGCATAGAGTACATGTGCATTTTGATTAATTATATACCGTAGGTGATTACCGTCTGAAAACTACTCTAGATATAGTGTTTCAGTGACACCAGGAAACGCAGATGCTGCTGAAAGACATGAATGTCTATGGAAAGTGGAACGAAAGCCGGCCATGGGAAAATGAAAGTTTTAGCCAGCAAACAGTTGTGAAATAGATCATGTTCAGTATAGATCAGTTTAATCTATTCCACATACGCGGCAGGTAAATCAGTACTAACCAGTGAAGCCGCCATCTGCGATGTTGAACATGAAGCGCGGCCGCTCAGTCGGAGGCTTCCCATTACCCCTGGGCATCTCCCTGAGCACCACTTCTTTCCCAGCATCCTTTTCACCTTTGACCTCCTCTGTTATTGAGAAATACAGCAAACGTTCTGTTGAGGAATCAACTGTATGAACCGATGGCAGCACACCTTCAGGAAGTGAGACGCACCTTTCTTCACATCCGCCACTTCGGTTTTATCCTTGGCATCTGTCGCTTCCGTTGCTGTCGGTGTTTCTTCGCACTTTTCTTTGTCTTTTTCCTTCTCCTCCCCAGCCTTCTCTGCTTCTGCAGGAAAAAAGTAAACATTACAATTAATTTTGGCAAAGACCTGCTGGATTGCTTCACACAAACCTGCTTCATCTGTTTGTGCATGTCAGATTTCATTGAACCAACTTATCGGCTTATCAAATTTCTTTTCTGTTTTTATTTTCACCTGATTTCTCTTCTTTGACCTCAGTGTCTTGCTTTGATGTTTGTTTTGTCTCCTCTTTGCTCTCCTCCTGTGCTTTTTTCTCCTCTGTTGTGGCAGATGGCGTGTCAGTTGTTTCTTTCTTCTCTTCCTCTTTCAGGTGGCTCTCATCTTTGCATTCAGTTTCTTGGCCAGGAGAAGCACTTTGAGATGTCTCTTTTGTTAAGGAGGAAAGCTAGCAGCAGAAACAAAATATGGTAACAATAAGTTAGTCAACACATGTTTAACTTATTACTACAGCTACATCCTAATAAAACAGACCAAAGGTCTACAGAATTGCATTAACCGCAACAAACCGCAAGTGAAAAACATAAACTGCCAATCAAAACCACAGTATATGATGTTTTAGCTATTGAGTTTCATGTTTTGAGGACAGCGTCCCACCTCTTCAGGGTCTCCAGTCTTGCTGCTGTCCACCTCTTTCCCCTCATCCTTCTCCTTCACTTTCTCTTTCTCTGACGGGGCCTCACCTTCCTCTTTGTCCTCTTCCTTCTCTCCCTCTTTTCCATTCTTTTCTAGCTTGTCTGCTGGAGCAGGGGTCGCTGCGAAAAATAAACACATCGACAACATGCACACATACAAACACACATGCATTAGCAGAGGTCACCTCCAACTGCGCTTTCATTTAATGACGTTTACATGGGGCGCCCCCTGCTGGATCTGGTGTGTGTGACTGTGTACCTCCTCAAACCAGTGTGTGATGTTTGGCTACCTGGCTTGGAGGTACACGGTGTGTTATTGTAGCTGGCGTCAGGAGTGGGTGTCGCGGTCTTCACTGCCGGAGAAGAGGCCCTGGAGGATGATTTGTCTAAGCAGACCTCAGGCTTGAGCTCTGGAAGACTCCATCGCCCATTGATGTGCTCAAACTCCTGGATCTGAACACAAAGCAACAACTACTCAGCAAAACAAAATACTTGGCACACATTTACTTCACCTAATACCACCTTATTTAAACTCACCACCCACATGCCTTTTTTTGTATTACACATTCCCTTCGGCATAGATAACTGATCAGGATGTTTGCACGTCTAAACAAGTACGACTAAAAACTGAAAGATATTTGGACAAACTAAAATAAACTGGCAAACTGAAAATAGAGTATGTATAATCCTAATGTCAGGCCATCTGGATTGATTTCTTAGAAGTTCACCTAAGATATGATTTAATACCTGCTACTTGCAGTTCTAATTTAGTGACATGACACCTTTTCTTGATTCTGTTTACAGTACAGACGGCAGCCACTAAATTTACATTTAAAAATACCTCTTTATGCAGTAGTTATCAGTGTTAGTGGCGTAGCCTGTCAGTCACATGCCAGATTCACAGAAAACTATTTCTTCTCACTGCGACAGACTCACTGTTCACTCACCTACAGCACAGCTGTGCCAGTTGCTAGTAATGCAAGCTCAACATTTCACATTGTTACAGAGTCAAATTAAAACATGTCAAATGGCAAAACAGTCTTTTATTGTGCAGCCGTCACAGCATCCACAATCGTCACGCATTTTTTTTAGATAATTTTTAATCCTTGCAAGGGAGTAAAACGACGCGACAGCCACACTGACTGAAAAGTTGTGACAGAGTACATACCTCAACCTCTTAAGCAAAGTAACCAAGCTACTAGATCAACATTTGTTTGGTAGCACTTTAAACCGACACACCAGCATCTCTTCTGTTCTATTTTTGACAAAGTAGCTGCTCAGCAAAGGTTTGATGTAGTCTTTAAACTACACTTATCACAGTATCCCCACGTGTTGCCAAAGTCAACCAGGGCTGAACTTTAAGGTCAGATATTGCTTCATTCAACACATTTCTGGCCTAGAATAAGAACATCATGTGCCTGACCTTCTTCTTGACAAGGGACATGACTCCAATGCGGGTGAGGACTGGCTGGCGACACAAGCCCTCTCTAGGGACACCATCTGCAAACGTTTCAGCACCATCAGCCACTGGCTCGCACAAGTGACGCATAAAGAGAGACACATATGCTCTAGCAAAGAAGAAGAGGACAGACATGTATGGTTATAAGAACGCTCACAACAGTCTCAGCAAATATTTTCCTTAACATGTTACCTACTTGAATTCTTTCTCAGTCTTGCCCCTGAGGTCTCTGACCAGCCACTGAGAGGAGAAAGCATCCTGAGATGGCATCCCCCAGCGCATCACTGAGTTTAGGAAAGCCTTTCGCTGGCGTGTGTTGAAACCAAGCACCTATCAGTGGAAATGACTTTATATTATGGACGTTGAGGAGTGAAACTGGCACTGTCTGAACATGGAAAATGGTTGGTCTGTTAAAATATGCTGTGTTAAGGCCTTAAATAAAACTGTCAAGATGAGACACCAGTGTGTTTCTTAAATATCCCAAGGCCTTTTTGAATGTCTTAATGCTTAATAATAGTAAAATAAACTCTGAATCCTCGCTGAACAATGGAGGCTGTTATAATCATGACCACCATTATCAGGATGATAAATGAGCCAGGAAGGTTCAGAGTTGCTGGAGATGTAATAGCTCTGCTGCCATCTCCAGTTTAAGATTGTTAGAAAAATATCTAAGAGGTTACGTTCATTTTGAATAAAAGCTGACAGATTCCAGTAATATAATATTAAAAGATGCCAAAATGAAAGCATGACTGGCTCCAGAAATGTACAGACCTCAAGGTTGCCTCCAACTCTGGCAAGAAGAGGAGGCAGAGGTTTATCCTTCTCATTCCTCAACTGACGACGTGACTGCCTTCGACCTGTAGATAAAAACAGGCAAAGGAAACAATACAAAGAGGAATCATGCATGTAAGACAAGAGAGATTTAATGTGAAATTAATGTTTCAAGTTTCTCACGTTTTGTGGTATTTTATTTGTGATTTATACATCCACTAAGAATAGAAAACCCCAGAGCGTTGTGCTTTAACTGGAGGTGGATGGCGGTTTGCATTTTTGGCAATCTGACGTGTTTGACTCTGCCAGGCGACTGTAGCAAGTAAATCAATTTCAACTGTAATTCAACACAGACCTGAGAGTGTGTGTGTTACAACAGACACCTTTCATTGTTCATGAACTGCTCTCCTTGATGCGTCGCTCTTTTATTTTAATCTCTGTTTACCTTCTGGCCGATCGTCAAAGTCCTCGTCCTCCTCCTCAGATCCCACTGAATACTCAGACTGGTTATCTGAAATGTCAGCGTGCCACTCTGAAACAGCACATGTCAGTCTGTCAGTAGATCAAGCTCATTCACATCCACTGTGCAATCAATAAATCAAACACAAGACATATCATCGGAAATCTTTTTTTACTATAATACTGTTTTGTATTAAAATCATAAAATGTAAGTAATAAATCTTCTGGTACTCTTAACATGTCAGAGGTGTTACTCACTTAAGCTTTTTTAAGACTGACACATCCAAACTCAGTCCCTACCTTGGTCTTCCTGCGCAGCGTCATTGTAGTTGACAGGCTTACGGTTCCTCTTCCCTTTGCCCAGTTTGCTCGCCAGGTCTTCCTGTTGCTGTTCATAATGATGCCGCAACAACTTCTCCCAATAATCTGGATCCACGTTCTCTTCCTGTTTGATGATCTCCCGCTCGATCTCCTCGATCTGGAGCATCAGATAAGTACACATGTTAAAATTAGGAAGACAATGAAAAAGTATTTGG
>OMLM01005939.1:45178-73919 GCA_900302695.1 Helostoma temminkii | reverse complement strand
CCACTGCTGCAGCCATGCACCACACAGGGATAAACAAGCACACAACTGGAAGTGTCCAGCAAACAGCAGGTAATAGAGATTTACACAAAAACACAGAATTGACCAGTAAGCTTACCTTTCTCAATGCAAGCCTGGTCGTATTTTCTGTCGACCAGTTCCGAAATGCAGTCGCTACTTTTGGTCTTTAACGTGCTTGTGGCAACCATGGTGACAGCCTCGCTTTCTTCAGGAATGGGCTGTTTTTCTTTTCCTGCGGTTTCAGCAACGCTGCCTGAAAGAAATGCAGCAGTGTCAGTGTTTTAAGCTCAATGAAAGGCTAGCAGTTCACGGCAGTAGCTACGCTTCAAACTATTACAGTGTAGCCACTGAAACACAAGCCGCTACAAACCCGCCCCCCTTTAAAAACCAAGCCAACTACTTTCACTAGTCATTAGCCTACATGCTACTTCCAACCATAAATTAGCCAACTCACCTTAAATATTACTTATTGCAAATTTGTTTAGTTTATACTGTTTCTCATAAATAAATTCATAAACACGGCGCTGTTTCGTCCACACCACCGCCACAACACTCAGACACACAAATACACAGCTAAGCAGCCAAACTTCTGAGGGCTACTTATACCTTCCTCCACTCAGCTGACCAGAGGGTTTGACCAATCAGAGCACGGCGCCCGACGCGATCGCCGCTCTTCTCTGATTGGCTGAGAAATGTTGCGTTCAAATAAAGAAAAAAAAACCAGGCCAATGTTTAGGGAGAATATTTGTGTTGCTACGTGTGCAGCGCTGTTATGGATGAAGTTTTGTACTAACTCTCACACAGCAAGTACAGTGCTGAGTAAATCCACTTGAATTCTGTGTGGCATTTACATAAAGGGGGTTGTCCAACTGCTTAGAAGAATATCTATGTCAGTATAATTTGTCTGTTATTCATTTACATGCCAAGTTTACAAATAAAAGCTGTAGATCACCCATGAAAATGGGGCAGCAGGTCATACCAGATTTGAGCTACAACCTCCTATAAGCTTCTCCCAGCGACAGTAAGAGCCAATGTGCTTCCTGGAGTGCTACATTGTCATCCATTTTCATAAAAAAATTGGATAAAAAATAGTGAGAGTCTCTAACAATCTGGAAGGGGCCACCTTTGTCTGGGCAAAACTGATTTGATAATGTGCTCAAATATTTGGTGCCAATGTTAAAACTATGACACTATTTCTGACATTTTGGATACTTGAACATTAAAACAACATTTCAGCAACAAAATCCTGAACCAGATGAAATATCAAAATTTCCAACATACATGTCGGTGTTGAGTTCTTTTTGGAATCACAGCTATGCCATAATAATAGAAATGCACAAGAGAATTTTATATTTTTAAGCATAACACAATAATAATACAATATCTGTGCAATGATAATAAAAAGAGGTTCATACACAAACAAAATTGTCATCTTGCTCTGACACCACAGCTTTGGCAGTGTTTGTACTAATACCAAGAAATATTATTTACTTTAAAGTATTTTTTTTCTTCCAAAGTTACAGATATGAATAGGTTCCTGTTATAGGCTTCAACCCTATAACCAGCTTAAGCAATAAGCTTTATTTTAATTCATATTTCATACTTAGCCTAAACAACAGGTTGCACATACAGTGCAGTAGCTGAGGTATCAGTTAAAAGCAAATATTTTGAGTTGATCTATTGATAGATCAACTTAAAATAGTTACAACATAAAATATTAAATGTTACGCAACTATAAGTTACATCAACTTAAAATATTTGCTTTCAACTGACATAACTCAGTTATATGGAAACTATTGTTTAGGTTCCTTTTTTGTGTTTGTGTGACACCAACCTCATACACAAAATAATTATAAAAATCTAAACAAATTTACATTATTACACACTCACTCTATTGTCAGCATAGCTAACACAACTGAACACTGCACTGGTCTTGAAATATGGCTTGAATTGGAGCACTAAGAGAACACAGTGATCCAAGAGGCTCCAAGGGTCTGCAACAACTCGAAGCATTACCTGATAACTGGTTACCATATGAAAAAAAGATCAGATAATAAAAGTTGCGTTTACCTCCCACTGGAAATATACAAACCATTTTCCCCAATGGGTGTCTAAAACTAATCAAAACAGACATCTGTGGCCTATTCCCAGCTTATCAGGGCTTTCTTCACATGAGAAAGGAGGAAACCCCTTGACCACTTTGGCCGAGCCAACATGTCTCATTTTACTGTATTTGTGTGTGCATGCTTGTGTACATTTGGCAGGTAGAACACTAAGCACAGCTGTTCTGCACGTCAGCACTTTATCCTTCAACATACACTGTCTCAACAGAAATTTCCTCTCAGTAACTGGATCTTGCCCCTCTTATCCCCAGCAGCTCTGCTGGCTAAAGGGTAATGGAATCCAGTGGACGAGAGAGAGTGCGCGCCTCCAGTCACATGGGGCGAACTAGATATGCCTCAGAAAAAGTCACATGCTTTAGCGTGTGTTGCTGCCTTTGTGGGTGCAGGTAGTGTGTAAAGTGCAGGATAAGCAGGGATTTCGATAAATGCATGTAAAATGCTCTGATATTAGCAGAAGACTAAGGTTTCGGAATGTGATACATTTTGTTATGGTGCAGATTATGGTACTCTTAGTAGGTTTAAATGCCAATAAGTTTCTTTGTATCTAGTTACCCTTATCTGTCATCTCCTACTTTCATTCTCCAGACACTTATGTAGAATGTAATTTATTTAATCAGATGCAAATGATGCATGATAAAGAAAGACAAGGTTTCTGAACTGTGTTCAATAAAAGACTTCAGCCTTCATCACGACAGTGAATGTCTGGCCTCAATTTATGTTGAATATACAAGTTCACAACTTGCTGAGAAAGTTGTCTTTCCCACAGAGTAGTAGACATTTTTCATAAAAACTGAGGAAGCAGGAACAACAATCCAGGTCAAAGACATAAAGCTGTAAATACTAGCAAAATAAATGCCGTCATATACTGAATAAATCTGAGAATTTAAGTATGACCTTTAGTGAAAAGAATAGAAATCAAATCAGTTTTATTGGCTTTTGCAGGTTCTGTCATGTTTTGCAACTTTGCAGGTTAAATATGTTGTGTACTGATTACAGTCATGTCTAAAGCAGATGTACACACTCACATATAAAGTACAAAGGCTCAGGGAAATGACATGTGCAGCTGGAATTCAAAAATAATCATTGTTAAAAGTTTTGTGTAATTTGTGAACTTTTTGAGAATAAAGCAAACACGCTGACCAGTCTAACAGTAATAATTAGTTAATTTACTGTCCAGATTGAGAAAGTTAGTTATATTTTGTAAGCTTTATGAAATGTTATTTTTACACCCCTACAAATCAGAGGAAAATGTTTTACTTTTACTTCACTACATTTATTTTACATCATTAGGTAGTTACTTAAGTTATTTTTTCCAGGTTTAGATTCTTATTAAAAAGAAAAACTATATAAATTAGTAAAAGCTGATGTATGACTTCTGTTGTTGCTCCACAGTTTGTAGTAGGTAACAACATATTTTTGTCATAATTTTCACCTTTCAGAATTTGTCAACGTAATCTGGACTAGACTTCTACATTTATGTCATAAAAAGCGTCTTATATTCATAATGGAGTACTTTTGTATTTTTGTAAAATGTAGAGCTTGTACGTAGTATTTTTACTTGAGTAGAAAACTTAAAGGGTATTTCTACCTATAGTGGAGTCTAGGCCAAACCTGTGTACTTTGAGCCCTTATGTAGATGACGTTTTCTTTTATTCTTTTCTGTCTGATGTAGCTTGAGCTCCTGTCACACTGGTTTGATAAAGACTTGTGAGCTCAGTTGGATTTCTCTTGTTAAAAAAAAGGTTAAATCAATTTTTATCTTTTCCCCTGATGTTAAAACATGAGGTAAAACTGCAGAGACCAGGTTGTGACCTTCACTCCCTGTTGGTAATGTGAGACAACCAAAATCTGCTTGTGAATTTGTTCTATGTGTCAACTCCTGTTTCTCTGAATGAGGCAAAAGATAAAGAGCGTTGTATTTCACGTTACTAATCCACTGCAGTTCAAATGAAGCTTCTCCTATCCCCCCGTCAAGGCACCTGGTATGCCAGGCTGTTGCAGCAGCAGCACGTTTCCAGCCAGAAAACGTGCTGTTTGCTGCACCCACTGCCCTCCCCCATGAAATTTAACAACTCTTGTTGCTGAGTTGCATTTCTCTACCAGAGAAGATAGCCGGTTGCATGTGCTGAGTCTTAAACACAGCTGAAGTAAAGATGTCAAGTCCCTCATTTAAAAAAAAAATTAAATTTGATTTGTTAAAGTCAAATACAAAAATAAAAATGTATTAAAAAGTATTGTATTATCTGTTAAAAGCAGCATAGAAGGAGAAGAATAGCTGCACGGTGAGCATTTACTCTGTTAAATATTGTGTTGGTCACTCATGTTCTTTTTCTCATCTCCTAGACTGTCCAGATGATGTCCCCACAGGCCTCAAATGACTTCACATGACCCCTAGAGTGACCTATTAAATGCACAGCTCTGTTAACAAGTTAGTGGATATTTAATGATAGTTGGAATAATTGGACTTTGACGTTCCAGTATGTTGCTGGTAGTTGATAAAGTCATGTAGATTTGGCATAAATAAGCAGCATGAAGCAACAGAAGAGACCAAAGGCCACCTGGAACCAATGAACTCGGGTTACTGGACAAACGTAGGAGCTTCTCTGAGAAGTATTTTCTACGTATTAATACCACAGATCTAATGTAGGGCATCAAAAGCCAGTTAACAGCTACGGCAGAACATTCTGCACATTTGGAGTGTTACTTTTCATTTCAAGATGACATAAGGATCCAATAATCTGATGGAAGTCAATTTATGTTTTTCCTCCAGACAACACAATAGCGCTATTGTGGCTTTTTACAGCTGTGTGCCAAACATTACAGATTCAGAGATTTTATATGTGGAAATCACCTCCATTAGTTTTGTGACTGTACTTTACGGCCATTAAGACTGCCGCTTTACAAAAGCAATATTGAGCAAGATTGCACTAAAAAAAACAACACTCAGCTGAAATGAATTCTAAGTGCAGCTTTTACTGTATATTGCTCGTTCACTGTGAGACTCTGAGCTACAGTAAAAGTAAAAGTGAAACGAGCAGATAATAGACCTAAAGAAGGACTGGGAGAAGCTAAAGGACAGAGCCTGGCATGACACACTGAGCATAATTCAGCCAATGCCACAGCGGGTGGGACATGATAGTAGTCTGCGACAGGCCTACTGCCAATATGCTCACTGTCTCTGTGCCCATAGTCGAAGCTGTTAGTCTCAGTTTACAAATGCCACAGATAGAGTTCGTCCTAATGTCAAAATGGCAGATATGACACAGATTTTTACGGGGAAGTAGATGATTAATTCCATAAAACCAGATTTGGTTAAACTGGTTTTGTGAACTTGTGAACACCTTGTACCATATGAACACCATGTCACTGGCATCAAGAAGGGACACAGGGTGACATTTTGACGCCGGTTGCTTATATCTCACTCTGCTGCCAACAAACTCAAGAAACCTCTGTGCAATAAACACCATCTTATGAACCAGTGACAAACAATACATACAGTCTGTGGGACAAACCTGTGGCTGCCTGTCTTATGTTAACTTACTGCTCCCTCTAGTGTTGGATCACCAGACTTATACAGCTGGTGGTGATTCCTGTCACGTCAGCCACAAGCGAGAAAATGCCACAAGAAAAAACAAATAATAATAAATATAGAGGCCGAAAATGTTTATTAAGTCAAACATCTGTGAATATCGTTTCGCAGCTGTCACTATACTAAACTCCTTTTACAGTGCGTCATTGCTGCAAGATGCTCTATTCATAACCTGTAGTGCAAAGCTTCGAAAGTACAAAGAACCATTTCAAGTCATTCGACATATGTGACATCAAACAAAGCTAAAGAACAAGCAAAGGTACATTTAGGCAAAATGTGGTGAAACAAAGCTGCACAACAAAACGATTTGTAGTGATTTATTAGAGAAACTGAGGATGAAAAAACAGATTACAGTCATAAAGCATTTCTAGCGACTTTATCTAATTACATCTTCTTCAGTGTTATATTTACTGAGAACATATTTAAAACCAAAGTCACAGTATTACTGTGTAAGGCAAGATCTGTGGCTTATATTAACAACATTCAATTCAACTTAAGGAGATGGATAAAAAGTAATGCTCAACACAATCAAATGATATATAATACTACAACCAATCATAAAGCTACGTAATGATCAGTGATGTGTGCTGGATCTGAGAACACTGTACAGAAAACGTGTTATGTGGTCCAATGTGTAGCGTTAACAAGCTATGTAGCCCTATTAAGGTTTGTGCCAACAGTACACTGAAACTTTAGCCTACATTATCATTCCTGGTTGAGAATAAGATCACGTATTCAGAGGTTTTTGGTCACAGTTGCACAGCTCGCTTTATGAAACTGCTTGCAGCATACAGAATCATACAGGAAAACTGCCGTTCAACACTTTTCTGCCTCACAGAATTTACACACAAACACGAAAAGTCAAACATCTCATCAGTTCCTGCAGACCATCAGTGTGTGGGCAACAGTTGTGACTCATCCACTGGCCGCTCTCGATGCTACTGCCCTTCTTTTTTATCTTGCAGCAGCTGAAACACACATAGCAACAGAGGCACCTGATGAAATGAAACGCTAGCGTGAAAACACATCTTTGCGGTGTAAAAATGTGACTTTTATCTCGTCTAAAAATTATGAAAACAACTGGGTGAGTTGTATTTTGAGAGGTTGATATTTTTCCAAGACTACAACACTAGACTATTAATACAGTATAGGGCAGTATGTCACCATGGATACGCTGTAAATCACCAGTGTTAAACTAACTGAGTTAAATTAACCCTTAAAGTGTTTATTTGCCTCCACGTGGACTCTAAGGGTTTAACACTGGTGATTGTACTGCATAAAGAGTGGTATTTGTTGAAACTGCATAAGATACTTGCTAATATGATTTTGTTAGTGTTCAGTTCATGAGTGTAGTGAACTGTATATCCAATGATAAGTACATTTAGTCTATAATGACATAAACACTGTCTCAGAAAAAATTCCTAAAGCATGACTCCATTTTCCTGTGAAGCCCTCAGACAAGTCATCTAGACCGGACTGTATTATTGAGGAAGGAAGGTAGGACATTTAGTTCCCCCCCCCGGTTTTTAATGGATGGGGGGGAGGTGGGCGTCAGAGTGTGTACAAATCACACATGTGTACCCGTGAATGTATATGAAGTCACTCCCCGCACAGACATGCACACATCCGCAACATCTAAGCCCACTCTGACATTTAGTGGCCACACAATAGCTCCCGTCCAAAATAATCTGTGTTTATGGTAGGAAGTGCCTATCTTTCAAGCCCTGCTGCTTGTTCGAGGGCGGGGACGTGAAATCACAGGAAACACCTTCTGTCGCCCGGCAAAAGCTCCATGAGCCGGTAGAGTACAATGAGATATTAAAAGCCTGTGACTTCCCTGAAATCATTGCAAGTCTGTGACTGGAGAAACAGCTTCGGTGAGCGATGGAAAAATGCACAAACACAAGGAACACGGAAAGAACTCTTTAAGGAAACAGGCAGAAGGCAGCTCACCATTTTCTTCTCCGCTTGATGATTTCACTCCGAGGAGCATTACACCATCTTTGGTGCTTTCTGGTCTACTCTGGAAAGATGCACTGTGGAGAGTCAGCGAGACAGAGGGAAGAATGTCATTGCTGTTCACACATATTTAAATATAGTCGTTAATACCAGTCCAAACTTACTTTTCAGTTCCGTTATCGAAGGTTTCTGTTGAGTCAAGGACAAGAGAAAACATTAGCAAAGCCAAATTAAACTGCATCTGAATATCTATGCACTTTGAAGGGACTTTAATTGCTGTTGCATTATACGTCATCAAATACCAAACCATATAGATGCTAGATGTATATTATATTGCACAGCCTAGCTTTGCCGTACACTTACCTGTGTGATCATGGACGTTTTTGCATTTGAATTTGAGGAAGGTGGCGACAGCTGCAGCTACGAGCAGGCCAGGCAGCAGAATCCACCACAGCCTTTTGTCTGAGGCTAAAACAGAAGATGAAGAAGACCAATGATGAAGTAGCTGCAGCTCAGCTCCCTACTTGCTTATAAACAAACAGATTCTCATCGGGCCCGTCACGATCCATGTCTTGGTTTTATTCAATCTAGTTTTCTTTTCTGTTCTTATCTACATCCACGCACACTCTCAGACTGACACTGACATCCTGATTACCTGAAGTCCTCTGGAGAACTGCACTTAGATTATTTGGATTGCGGATGTTGGAAATAGATGATTGCTTCTATGGCTGCCTACATGGACCTCACCCTGTTTGTGCCTTGACCTGTTGACCTGTTGTAACGGTCTGACCTGATATTTTGGCAGAATCTCAGTCATTGTTTAGATTTTATTGCATATTTAGCTTAAGTTTAGTTCTGTAAATCAGTTTCTCTGTTTTGGCTTTTTCTCTGGGTGATTTTGTTCAAGCCTGTTGTTCAGTTCTTTGCTATAACATTATTTTTTAACTAAAACTCCTTTGTTCTAATCTGCTTTTGTATCCACCATTTTGAAATAACACATGACACTGCCTCCACTTATTGCAGTGCAAATGTTAGGATGGCGGACATGTTAGCAAATCCAAGCAGAACATTAAAATGTATTCAGAGCACCACTGCACGTGAGTTATCTTTTTAAAGTTGAACAGTCTGATCTGGGTAAAATTTGGCGACTTTGATGATTCAGTCAAACTCACTGAGTAACTGAGTGTTTCAGTACATTACCTGGTTTGGGGAGTGGATCTAAGTTTTGTGACGTCCCAGAACCTTTCAGAACAAATTTTCTTTGATTAGCCTCCTGTCGATTGTCACCAAACAGTATGATTGAAAATGATTTATAAGCGCACTATAACATAACTTACCAGCATCTGTCTTGTTAACTATTCCTGTCTCGTTCACCCCCTCTGTTAGTAGAAGCATTTGATGCGTTATCACATTTAAATTATTCAGTTAATGCCGTTACAAAACATGACCACAAAGAGAAAGTGTTTCTCAAAAAAAATAAAACGCAGAATCACAGAATCATTCATCCAAAACATATTAGACAGGGGCAGAAGACGAGGAAGTGTTTCGCACATGTATGAATGTGAGCAATGAAATATAAAGTTATGTACCTGAGACAGTAGTTGTGCCTGCAAACAACAAAGATCAAGATATCTTAATTAAAATTAAAAAACACTGCTTATGTCAAAACGTCTCTACGTATGAACGTACATACCTTTGGTATGGGGCGTTCCAGATATGTTGTGTTGTCCTAAGAAATTTGAAAATGGTTTAGATATTTCTCTAAATGAAACGTTTTTTTTAAAACCAAGATGAAAATGTGCTTTACAAACTGTAATTGCCTTTCTGAATTAAAAACATAAGTACACAGTACAAAATCATGTTGATGCTTGTACCAAGTGTTTTCTTACCGTCAGTGTTGTTTCTGAACGTTGTGTTGGTCTCTTTTGTTTCATCTTGTGAAGGGGAAGAAGTATTTTGTTGCACAGTCTCATTTTTCACTGACCCACAAGAAAAAAATAATCAGATTTAAATACAAATATCAATAAGCACTTTTTCATATCTGTACTGCTTACAGTATTTTTTTTATTATTCTGTCCCACTCATGAAACAGGAATAAAGGTGTAATTAATGGATGTTAGTTTCTCTCACATGGTTCAAATGTAAAAAACACATTCACTTTACATAATATATTAAATATATAGTCTAACTTTCACTTTCTTGAGTTGTATTGGTTAAATTATTGTAGACTGTAGTCGGTGATGCTGTAACAGCCACTTTAGTAGTTGCTGGTGTTGCAGTAGGAGGATCAGTTGATGCTATGAAAAGAAGAGAAGAAAAAAAACAGTTTCACTAACTTGCAGCGTGCAAACAAATAACCAGTGTCATCCTGCCTCACTTTTGTTCTCATGTCCTCAGACTTCTGCTTCCTTTCTCTCTCATGCATGTGTTCTCCATTTACCTTTACTGACTTTCAGTATACCAGCCTGAGTTATTTGCCAGATTGTTTGCCAGCTCTTCATGGACTAGTCATCCTGCCAGCTTTGTCCCTGCCTATTACCTTTTGTTGTGACCTCACCTTCACTGTACCTGTCTGACCTATGAATCTGCATTAGAGCTTTCCTACTGTTACCTGCATTATTACTGTACAATTATCATTACTGTATAGTTTCGAGGCATTTGTAGCCATTTGTGAGTATTTCTATTCACGTTGCCGTTGCTGTTGTTGTTCCACATTATGTAGGTAACAACACAAACTAATCTGGAGCAGACTTTCACGTTTATGTTATCGAAAGCATCACATTCAACAGCGTTTAAAATACAGTTTTATTAGCGACTTTGGCACGTTTAGTAAAATTTTGAGTTTGTACTTTGTACTTAGCAGTTTCATATAAGTAGAATAATTAAAGGGTATTTCTGTTTGTAGTGGAGTATTTTTCTAGGCAAATACTTTTTTTAAGTATTGAGTTCTTGTATTTGTTTATTACGGCTGTCTGTCTTCAGTCCACTCACTTTTCTCTGTGCTGTCGTCGGGACTCTTGGCACTCTCCGACGAAACATTAGGTGGTTTCGAGGAGGAAATTGATCCACCTACATAGAAACAGATAAGGAAAATGCACTGAGACACTGACTTGGCACTTACACTTGCAGGAGATCTGTGGAAAAATTAAACCAGAACTCAATGCTGTTTATGTTTCTACATTATCAAATAATAAATGCAATAGTAACACAGGGCCTGGGCTCAGTGAGGAAAGAAACAATGCAGGCCCTTGAATTTACACTTTGACACACCCTAAATTCCCCACAGGGCTGTGTATCCACTTCATAAATATATAAATGTATCACTTTATTTAAACTTTAAGTAAAATATGTATGGAAAATACAAATATTTGCTGTCTGGCTGAGAGTTATACTGTATAAGACACTCGATACTGCTCTCATGTTAGAAATGTCAGCGGGAAGGCTTTATCAAAAATGACTTCTTTCGTGAAAAATATAATTTTTACACTGTATCTTTTGAATTAAAGAAGCACACAAACACATATGAATTGATGAATTTTAGAACTGATGGTTATATTCGAAGTAAGCCTTGCTAACTCTTCCTACTTGTTTGCAGACTTTGTGTTAAGCTAACTGTCTACGTACCAACTCATGAAGGCGATTTCAACCTCTCTGCAAGAAAGCAAATAACCACGTTTTCCAAAATGCAGCACTGCTGCATTAACAGAACACCACTTACTTGTTGGCGTTGCAGCTACTGTTGTTGCTGTTGTTGCTTCTGATGTTGCATTTGATGTTCCTGGTGTTATGCCAATTGTAGTTGCTGATAATGAATAAAAAAGACAGAAACACAACTGTGATCTTACAGTTCAGCCACAATCAGGGAGCTGGTATCTCTGTGTATTACATACTATTTTATATTGAAGCTGTTGTCCATTCACTCAAGTGGCGGTAGCAGCCAAGTAGCCAACACTGAGTCAGGTACTTGTACTTCTTTTACTCCAGTAAAATGTTATTGTGTTTCTACTTTTGTAAAGCGTGTACTTTGTACTTAAACCTGGGTGCTATGTGCTACATATACTTGTAGAGTATTTCTTTATTTTTTTCAGACAAACACAGTGTTTCCAGTTGTACTTAATTATTAACTTTGTGTACTTTTACCACCTGTGGTCTACTGTGGTTTACCATACATACTTAGGGTTTAAGGTCAGAGAGTAATAATATATGATGTAGTAAATGCTTCCATCACAGAAATACTAGCAGCAGTTTATCTATGTAAAGAATGCCCTCAGACAGATTTTCTATTTTAGGTTCATGTTTGTATTATTTGCAATATTCCTGTTTGGCAATGCTTTAAAGTCACAAAGGCGTGCCCTTGGTCTAAGTGTCAGACTGAGGCTGAGAAGTCAAGATAGTGGTGGTGGTGGGGTGTTAAGCTGGATATCCTCTTCTTGATGCGCTGCAGCGGAGTGTAGCTGTATCCTGTCTCAGACATACTATTGTTGTCCCCTGACCCGGGCAGCCAAACTTCCTGTCTTCACTGTAGACAACGCTGACCCGATTCGACATATTTCACACCCCAGCAGTCGCTGAAGAGCTGAGCTGCAGGTTCCACCGCCGAACACATGCAGCTCTAACTGACTTCATCATCGTCATCAGAAAAAAAAACACCAACAAAAAAAACCAAAAAAAACACAATAGGTCTTATATTTACCCAGAGCTGTTACTGAGACTTCTGAGGGAGATTCATATCAAGCTTTTTTTTAAGTAAGTTTCTTGTTGACTTTAAAATTTGTGTTTAAAATACTGAGAGAAGGTTAAAAGAGCTTTGGATAACATGAGTCAACTCTTAAGCCATTTTTGTTTCTGGTAGTTCTGCTCCAGTTGGGTCTCTTTCATGCCATTGTTTAGAGGAACCCCGGGGAACTAAACCACCAATCTTCTATTTACAGGTCTCACATAGTCATGCCAGCTCTGGAGTATAGCACTATATCACCATGTGGGCTAATAATTAGATATTCAATCCGTTTATTATAATGTTTATGGATTGTAGGTCAAAAAGTGTGAAGTAACTAATTATCTCTACTCATCTGATGCAGCTTTTATGCTTTCATATCTTCTGTAAATGAGTCTTGCCTGGTGAGCAGTAGCCAGGGTGAGGGTGTTTCCTACAGTGTGAACACTTTGTTCCTGCTGTGAGTTCATCTGTCCAGTGCAGACCACCTTTAGCTCTTCATGAGCTAAACAAACAAATCAGGAGACACCCTGATATTCCCATCCTTCAACCAGGAAACACTTTTTTAATTGTGCCAATCTTTTATTATTTTTCTCGTTAGTACAAATCTTGCACACACGGAGCTTATCTCAGTTGGAAAAGGGCAGTGTTTGATAGGCTGTCTCAGAGATAATGTTCAAAGTGTGAGTGTCTTTTGAACAAGGCTGCTATCTCTATCGTTGCACATACTGTATCCAAACAGGACTAAATCACATGAGAGTAACATAATGAGCCGGGACAAATACTGCTGCACAACACGTTCAGTTATTTAATACAACTTTCCATAACAATGCAGCACATAAACCTAATAGAACTGTTTTGAAATGATTTGACACATGATCATAAGATATAATATATTATGTAACGTTTGTCTTTTACACCAGCATTTAAGAAAATCTATCATCATCATCAATCAGCTGTAATTCAGTGAACTCTAAGAGCTCATCATAAAGGTGATTTGAATGGTTCCCCTACCTTGTCTGGAGACACAGATACATGACAGCAGCAGCAGCAGGACAAGAACCCTGATGGTCTTCATGGTGATTCTGTGGCTGTGAACCCCTCGAACTTCTCCCTCACACTCTTGCTGAGTGGCAAGTGGAATGGGTGTCCAAGCTGGGGCACTGCTGATGCTTATTTCTGGTACTTCCTTTAGATAAAGAAGGGGAGGATATACACTGGCTTCCCTTCCTGACGTAAAATGGGTGGTCGTGGAGACCAGCACAAGGCAACCTGTGGCTGCAAACAGCCTGTTCAACAGGAATCTGAGTTTTGAATGATGTTTGAATGTGTCCCTGACTCTCTTCACTTATTTTTTCCTGCTCTGAGACAACTTCACCAGTTGGGAGGACAATGGGACACACCAGAAACAATCTCATGTATGATCACTCAGATAAAGGTTGTCAGCATGTTGCATTAAATTATTCGATAAGACAAACAACAAGCTGTATGTGACAGTGGTACTGGAAACAGGAACAACATGCATCACATGACAAATTCAACATTTCAGATACTTATTGTTAAATGCATGCATAAACAAAAAAAATAATAATAATCCAGTCAAAAAATTAAAGTTTGTTCTTGTAAATAATGATCGGAACAGATGACAAAGAGCAAAAATTGTCAACAGCCCAAGGGAGCTGCTCAAATACCAGCCATGACGTTTCCCTATTCTTCATTGTTTATGTAACGGTGCCTCCAGAAAGCACAGAGACAACCTTAGATGAGGATACCCACAATGCAGAGGCTCTTAAACCAAGTTGTTAGGCTGTTATATAAGATAAAGATTAGACACAATCACGCCACTAATTCCTTTGTCTCTCGGACATTAAACCCACATTGTAGTGTTTGTACTTTGTACCTCACAAAATGTGGCTCTTATTTATTGGCTTCCAAAAAAAAACAGGATGTCACAGTTTACTTCCCTTGATTTGAGCATTGTTGATTTCAATTGAAAAGACCAAAGAAACACACATTACAAACCAAGGACAAGAAAAAAAAGTGATTATGTGCTGTTTTTGCTCCACGTCAATTCTCTTTATCGAGGCACATATTTGACATATTTGTTTTAATTACTTACCAAAAAAAAGCCTTTATTTGTACTTGTTTTCTGTAGAAAGCACAAAGGTGAAATGAGTTCACAATAAATATATATTTTTCATCTAAAAACTTAATATGTAACGACAGAAACCTTATTTATGAGACACACGTGGAACCAGTCTGTACTATGTCAACAGCATCAAGCTTAATGTAAGGTTGTATGTTATTATCAAGTTAACAGTTGAAGTAGTACCTGTACTTGTAGTGGCAATCTGTGTATTTCTGCCACCTCTGTTTATAGCAGATATTTAGAAATGCTCGACAACTGGGAGTTTAATTGCGACTGACTATAAATTTCCCCACGTCAGTGTTATCTTTGTGTAAAGAGGAAGCCTGCTGATGTTTGCCTGTTTTGTAGGCAGGTAAACTTGCTCAGTCTTGGCTCTGCCTTGTCGTTTTAATCAGGAAGGTTGATGAAAAGGAAGCACATTTGTTGCAAAATTGCCAAGAAAAGATGGAAAGAATTCCAACCTATTGTGCATACTCTGCAGCCAAGTCCTTTATTTCACGACAAAACTATTTATTAGCACTCAAGAACAGAACTTATACCTATGTAAAAATGAATATGGAGTCACATGATGATAGAGTAGTTGTGTAGTAGTAGAAGTGTTACTTCCAGGGTCTTTTCCCCTCTTGAGCTCTGAGGTGTAACTGAAATATTGTGTCCCTCGTATCTTTATTGTTACTTACTGCGTTTCCTGTAATTTTGTGGGAAAACAGCTTAACTACAGATCAACATGAGCATGTGTTCATTGGCACAAAAGTCGCACATAAACAGAAGATTCATTTCAAGTTGAAATTCATGCACATTTTTATTGAACAGTTATATAAAATACTTTTCATAGTTGCAAGTGCATGCCTCATCTGCCAACAGTTTTGAAGTTAAATTACAAAAGCAAGGCTTCATGTCGTGTAGTGAATTACTTGGGCACTTAAGCAGTTCTTAAAAAAGATCGAAGAATTTTTTGTTTCATCTTAAAGTATTGAGCAGTATCAAACCCGTAACTGATATACAAAGCAGAGTTCCAAATAATAATAATAATAATAATAATAATAATAATAATATAATATAATATAATAATCAAATTACACTTTCTGTGGCACATTTACAAAACAGAACAAAACCAATTTACCTGTTATATGACACGAACAGCTAATCATGCATTTTTGAGTTACACATGTAACCACACCTCACAAGAATTGTCAAACATGCTTAATTGGACTGTGTGCACTTACAAGCACTGGTTAAAAATATGATTTCTCATCCCTCTTAGATAATTAAATGCTTCAATTACAAAATAAGTTGAAGGCATAGAGCATCATGGTGTTAATTGAAAGTATGCAGGTGTACGTTTCCAGTATATGTTCACTAAAGCGCAATATATTTCAAAACAGGCCTCCACAGCCAAGGTCATCAGATTTTCTATTTCCTTTGATTTTTATAAAACATGCATAGGCAGACACTTTATTTTATTCTTTTTTTTTTTACACAATATAGGTTCTCTATTTTTACTTTGTTCGCAATACTTAAAGAGAAAAATTAACACTCAATTCCAGCAAGCCACAATAAATCTACCCCCCTCTCCCTTTCCAAAAGAGACAAAAATAAAACATATTTGCAAATGATAGATAGGTAAATGTAAATTCCAGTTATGAAACTCAAGAAAATAGGTATTCATTACCGAGTTATTTAGCCATTATACAGAAAAATCAGGTCAAAGCACACACCAAAATAACCTGAGGTAAGCATATGTACAAAACCATAAAACGTTCCATTATTTGGCATTTCGACAACATTGCAACATTCTTTTTAAGACTGCCTAATTAATTTTAGAGCTATTTTATAAGAGTAGCAAAAAAAAAAATTATCAATAAATAGTCCTTATTTAGTTTGTACACCCTTATATGTTAAAAACATCTCATGTTCTGTCCTTTTTAGTGCTGTATTTTTGTAAACGTACAATAGTTAGTAAGAAGTTACATAACTTTCCATTTCGGTGTAAATGAGCAAGGGTCTTTCAAGAAAACAAAAATGAAACAAATCGCCTTTAAGATCTCCCTATCCTCTCTTTCTTGCTGACATACTGTGGTGTGGTGTAGCATCAAGCACAATAAAGGCCTGACCATTCAGAAATGTGAACCAGCAATAACTTAGCAGATTTGACTATGAAGGCATATCCAAAGACTAGCAAGTGAGATGTCCCCCCAGTGTGAGCCATACATGCCTCCCCCCTCCACACTCCAACACTCTCACACCCTTCGCCCCTTTTCTACGGTGGCGGGCTGTGGTGAGGCTGGGGGTGGGGCAGCCCCGACGGCCAATGTGGCGCCTGCTGCTGGCCTTCACTGGATGTTGCTGCCGCTGCTGGTGCTTCCCTTGGCGTCTGTGCCGTTGGTCTCTGAAGACAGGGCCTTGTTCAGGGAGTTGAGGCTGGCGTCAGAGGGCAAGGCATCTCGCCGCGGAGGCATCCTCTCGTTGATACGATCCAAACCCTTCGCCTCCTCGAAGCTGGTGATCTTGTGCTGAGGTGAGAAGCCTTTGATGGCTGTTGAGATGCAAGAAAAAGGGGAGAAGAGAAGAAATCAGGACAGATTTTAGAGAGGAGAGGTTAAACATTTAAAAGAATGAGGTCACACTTGCTCACATTCACGCACACGTCACCAGATTTGGTTCATTTTTGGTTTGATCTTGGTTCATGGAATTGTTGCAACAAAAACTTCAACTGCATCTATGAAAAATGAGGAACTGAAAAGCCTGTTCACACTATAAGTGCATGAAGTTGATCCCTGAAGACCTGCTTTAACGGAGTAGCCATTTGTGGAATTACGTTTGCTTTTTTGCGCACAGTTAGATGAGAAGATGAAATATAAATGGAAGTGGGGAGTTTGAAACACCTCCGACACTAAAAACATTATAACTCATATGTTTAGCAGAAAGCTAAATGGAAATATATAGCAAAAATAAAGAGATTTTATTTTTAATTAAACTTTACGTAGACTCTTTATTGATGGGGCAAATTAGCCACATGTTGCTGGATGTTAGTTAAGCTAAGCTAACCAGCAGCTGGCTATACTGAACTGATATGTATGCAAAAAGGCACAGAGTTTATCCTTGAACTGTACGCAAAGAGGAGAATAAACGTATTTCCCAAAATGTCAAGTGTGTATGACATGTCTGTTTAAATGTTGTAATGCACAGCAGCATATATTGTACAGCATATTTACATATGAATAATTTTGAGTGTATAGTTGCTTAAGAACATGAAAAATGAATAGAAACGATATAACAGATTTTTTTTTATAGATTACAACACATTAAAGCCATTTATGAGAGTTTTAACTCTATGTAACTGGACAGACAAAAGGATGAACTAACGTTCTAACTCTACAGAGGGCACTCCTGGCTTCAGGGTCAACAGGTTTTCACTGTGCCATACATGTTGGAAACGGTATCTGTGAAAAGGCATTTACAGTACAGCATGTTCTCTTGGCTGTTTTGTGCTGCTATTTTTATTAGATCTTAAACATTATTTGCACATTATAAAAATAGCTGGAGCTAAACTATGGCTAATCTTTGAGAGTTTACTGACTCTGGCACATTTTAGACCACCTGAGGACCCCAAACATCCAGATTGCTCCATCACGTCACATCTTAAAGCGACATAAGGGAAGAATGATCAAAGAGACAAATAAATAAATAAAGAACAAGGGGGAAGAAAAAAAATACAGAGTGGAGCCCACTGAGACATTCACTTTCACAAACTAGAACCACGCTGAGACTGAGCTCACGTACAAAGACACTACAAAGGTACTTGGTGTGCTAACGACTTGTTAAGTCTGCTTAGAGCATGCAGCAATTAAGGTTTCACTGGAGGTTATGAGGGGTGGAGGTCACAGTACAATTTTAACTAACAGGATCAAATTGGATTGAACTGAATAATGGAATCAGAGGGGAAATCAATAATTGAGGCTACAAAACAGGGCCGATATGAATAAAATCAGACTGATTTGCAGCAATAGCATCTCACTAGCTGATCTGAAACTGTTTTTAACCAGTTTTAAGTATTTTAAATATAAAACCATTCCAATATTCAGCTTAAACGAGTTTTACTTTTAACTACAACAACTTTTGTTACTTCCACCTTTCATAAAGGCTGGGGTTCTTCATGGTAATAAAAACTATGATTAAGACAAGATGGATGACCCTTTCCTAGAATGAGAGGGGGCTCATTTTAGAAGACAAATTGGGAAGCTTGGAAGAGGGCATGATGGGTAGCGTAGTTGTGTTGCTGCATAGCACAGTCAGACACAGGTTATTAGCAGCTCACAGGAAAGAACACGACACAGCAGGGCCACAGAGAATCCACATGAAGAGAGAAGCAGAGAAGTGTCTCTACACTACAATGGACTGTCCTCTGTGGGGCTAAAGAAGAAGTACTGGACAATTTCCATGTAAATAGCAGCTGGCAAACTACTATTTAGCTCGCAGTTGAGGTTGTTCTTGCGCCAAAGGCGATGTAAATAAAATATTTGGAGAATCCAATTTAGATTAGACTGTGGAGCATTTGTCTTTACTAATTCAGATCCAACTCTGAGGACAATTACACACTTATTATATTCAGAGAACTGCAACAACAATGCACAACTGCTTCAGTTGTTTCAAAGGGGAAATACCATCATAGGTTTCATAGCAAGACTTCACTGTGTTGCATGAGGGCAGAGCAGATTAAGATTCTGATGTGGAGTCAGGCAAACTTCATACAGCTTTAGTTAAGACAGTAAGAAAGTGTAAACCACCACGCAATTTACATATAGAGTATATTATATAGTATAATTTACATGATACTGGATGTTTAAGGCTGAAATGCATATTATTTGAAATACATTTAAGCATTTCTGTTACAGAAAAGCTTGTTTGGCCAACATACACTCTAAAACAAACATATATACAAAATGCTAAGCCAGTTTAACTGCGTAGTTCTAGTGGATACAGTATGTTGGTCCAGCTGGTGCCTCTGGTATCTGGCAGAATCTCAGTACAGGTGCCAAATGACGTGATGACACCCATGTATTCACACCTCCCACATGAAGCCAGTGTGAATTTGAGTTTCCTCAAGTGCTCCCTTCCCTGGATTGTGTGAATTTGCTCTAAAAAATTAAAAAACTTTTCAAATGAAAAACAATGTAAAACCGAACATTAGAGTGAGTACAGTTAAAGAAATGTTCAGGTAATTGCCAAAATGCATTCCTGAAAGCTAATATTCATTTTGTTTTATTGTTGAAAATGACCTGTAGTTTTCCACAAAACAAACAAACAAAAAAAAAAAACATGTAGCATTTGCTTTGCTCTCACACTCACAGTATGCAGCCTGTGATTATGAAATCTCTGCTATGAAATCCCTTCCCCTTTCAAACACGTGTGACCACAGGATTTCCTAATTACTTACTTCTTTTTCTCTGTTAACACTATGCCACATTTTATTAGCCCAAACACCCAACACACTCTATTCAAGCACCAGCGAGATGGATGAAAACCCAGCGGAGCCCCCTGTCTATTGCCATGAAAAGCAACAGAAGAGGGCAGCCAGACCCATTTACCTTCGTCAGCCTCAATAGCTTCAATAGTAGCTGAAGAGAAGAAGAGGGGGGTTGCAAAACGAATGAGAGAAGTGAGCAGAGGAGTTCATTTTGTCCCAAGAACAAGTCAATGAGCAGCAAAGACAGCCAATGCCCACAACAAAGGTTAACGTCATCTCACATTTTATGACAAAAGACTAATGGATGTTAGCAAAGATGGGAAAATGAGGGGGAAGAGGAGAGGGATGAGCCTTAGCTTTTTGACGAGTTCCACATCTGTAAAAGGAAAGTGACACGAACAACCTCCTGGAGGTTGACTCCTTGACTCACAAAAGTCTGACGAGTTGATGTAGTGATAGAAAAATGAAGACCGCAGGTAACACTGATATGAAATACGGCACAATAAAACTGGAAATATACTAGTTTTACATTGTTATGCAAATAACAGTACATTTAAACTGGACGACAAGCAGGGATAAAGTCTAAGTGTATGTGTAGAGGTGAAACATGGACACATGCAGCATAATTACTGTTGCGTGGAGCATGACGCAGCGTCTTTTGATAAGAAACATCAAAAGTGCTGGTGTACTTTTGGAAGAATACCCTGGTATTTTAACCACTTACCAACTTTTTACAGTCATTCTTGAGATTATAAATAATCATATAGTACATACAAGTGTGTATATCAGCTTTGTACAAAGACAGGGGTGACAGAGGGTGATACTAAAGTAGCAGCTGTACAGTACTGAATACTACAGAATATACTGCCATGTGGATGAGAAAAAAAATACAAGGCATAGGAGCAACAGACAAAGTTGATGGAGTCAACATTACAGTAGAAGCACGCTTGCATGTGATTCTACTAATGTTGCAGCAGGAATCTCTGAACATCGCTCTGCCTCCACTGCGGTTCTCTTTAGTATCAGCTGTTCCTACGTGGCTTAAAAGCAAACACCTGACTTACATATTTAACACAGTGGTAAGAAACTGTATGTGTCTGTTCACAAAGTCACAAGTATAAAGAAAACAACATGCTGACACTATTAACACAAACCTTTAGCGAATTCACCCATTACACTATTACTGGTTCATCCTGAACAATTCAACCAAA
The DNA here is from genome assembly GCA_900302695.1 of Helostoma temminkii. Classification (NCBI taxonomy): domain Eukaryota; kingdom Metazoa; phylum Chordata; class Actinopteri; order Anabantiformes; family Helostomatidae; genus Helostoma; species Helostoma temminkii. The sequence continues at coordinate 52,689 of OMLM01005939.1, read as the reverse complement.
GTTTTATCAGGTTATACAAACATTTTCCCAGTAGCGCTGAGGAGTATTTATGTTCTTCAGGCACACAGTGATGTATTGTTGGAAAACAACAGCTTCCTCTCTCACAATCTGCTAAGACACTGTACCTGCATTCAGTAGACTCATCAGATTTGAGACTGTGGACTGATAAATATCTATACTGACATCATTTCGTACGGCTTTCCAGTAAGTCATTTTTTTAAACTTTGACAGCTATGATTGTGCATGCTTCACATCATAGTCTTCCTATCATTAGAAAAACTGTGTTTCTTACTCTTCCTTTATTTTCCCATGCAGGTTTGCCAGCTCCAGTGTCATTAGGCAATATTTGGACAATGTAACTAATAAGAGAAAGATCAGTACAATGATATGCATTGTCAGTGAAAATGTGTTGTGTTCATTCCTCCTTAGTTTTTCCTCGCCACTTTCTATTAATCCTTACGACAACTTGTCGTGTAAGTCATCAACAGTAACACAACTCTGGATGTACCAGTATGTTTAGTGGTTTCCCAAAACTATTACGCTGGGCTAGAACATACATAGATGTCTGCTGTTTCTTCTCTAAATCAGTGGGGAAGCAACAGAGACAGCACAGCCTTGCAGTATTTTCTCCAGATGTAACTTATTCCAGTTAGTCACATCTTACCCCACAACAAGTCATAAATGCAGCTGAATACATAAGCAAACCAACTCTTGTTCAGTTGCGTAAACACTGAGGCTGTGTGACTAAGGATGGTCTGGCCTGATCAGTATCTTCATATGGCAAATATTAGCATACTGGTAGAAATAGCAGGTGAGTATTGCTGTGTCTGCTGACTTAATGTGCACCAATATAGGCTCATGTGAAACATACAATTCTACATTTACACATTTATTTAATACAGAGCTAAGAAGTTGCGTTTTAATGTGGAAACTGGCCTTATGTGACATTTCTGTGAGCAATGTATTCAGGAAAATGTGAGAACCTGTGAGAACCTGTGAGAGGAGAGAGAAGTTATGTGGATTTCTGCTTTATTTTGTGAATGAAAAGGCAGACAGCATCTACCCCTATTTCATTCACAGTGATTGTGTCAATTCCAATTCATCCTTCGCGGAATCACAGCGAGTCCCACGTCTATCGTGACGAAGCATTCCCAGAAAGTCTTTACCGCAGCAGTGTGTAAAACTCACTGAGGAAGTGTTTGGAACTCAACAGGACAGGATGAACTGAGCTCTAAACTCATCTCACAGTAAGAAAATAAAAAACAAAAACACAACAGAATACTTGCACAACCGATTATACCTGCAGTTTCTAGGGAGAAAGGAGAAAGAAAAACATACAGGTAATATTTGAGATAAAACCAGTGGAATACAGAGAGACGAGGATGAGGAGACTGAGTCTTAACTGGGACTGTACATCTGAGCAGACAAAGGGACAAAAATCTGCTGAAAGTATTTGACTGTGTGCAGGTAATATAACTTTATTTATAGTAATTTTACCAGGATGAAAGAAAACTACACAGAACAGCTGCCATTTGTAGTATTTGACTAAACATACTGCAGACTGTGCAGAGGGTACTGACTGTAGGTGTCAGAAACAGTATCACTCTGAGGCAGCATTTTAAAGTCTAGGACCATCACTGAGGGAAAAGACAAAACGTCTGTAACCACAATATTCCCTTAACGGTTATGCTGTGTATGAGGAATATGTGTGTGTGAGAATCCGTTCTGGAGGCACAAGCTGGGGCATTCGGGGTACTTTGTGACAGTCTTACCATTCTGCAGCTTTTCTTTTCCACCAGACAGCACTCCACTTGGTAGCATGCCTGTCGGGGTCAGTCCCTTCAGCGTCAGCACGCTCTCACTCTCCTCTCTGAAATATAAACACAGATGCACCCATAAAGCCCACTGTCTAGTTAAAATAATGAAAGACAGTTTTGGACTTTTCAACATGGATGCTGTGTTTAAAGGCATATTTGTTGATTTTGGGGGCCACTAGTTGTCAGTGGAACAAGCTGTTAATACAAAACTGACATATTATTACCATAAGAAATTATTAAAGAAGAAAAATAGTTGCTTAATTATACATCATCAACATTAGAATCATTTGGAGTCTTGTTTCTGCTAACATATACTCCCATTGAAGCTCTGTTTTTGGCTGCATCAAACTCTGGGCAAAGAAGCAAACTCTTTAGCCGCTACATGTTTGCAAACCAAAAACAGGGAAGCTATCAGCTGTGAAACCAAAACACCTAAAAATGCTCTAACGATCCTCAGAGCTGTGGAGAACGTCTGAGTTGGGTTCATCACAACAAGTGACACCTCTCTCATCACACAAAGTCATCTGACATGTTTATAATGCAAAGATATCGAGTGCAGCTTTAAATATGGAGTTCAGCCCTTTGTAATGCAGTAGTATTTAAAGTAACAGGACAAACACATGCTGTTTGCATACCTGAGCACAGAGAATACCCTGGCCATCTTGCCAATGGCACGGATCTTGTTGCGGATGACCTCCTTACGAGCAGAAGCTGTGGCACCTGAAAAGGTCAGACAAAGTGTGACTTGTGTACAAAACCATGCTCCGAGGAAGAAGAGTGATTTACACTGCACTGCCCGTACATTTGTTTGTTTTTTTTTCCATATCATCAAATTTAGTAAATGTGCTACGACATGTTTGTTGGACTATTAGTTTTTTCCAGAAGTGCATCAGAAGAACACGATGCAAAACACAATGTGGTTATTAAAGCCTGAAGTTTAAATTATACAAAGTAGTTTGAATCCATCCACACATCACAACAACTGAGTAATTCTGCCTGTTGCTTGTCCAAACATGTCTTTTCAGCATGCTTAAAGCCTCCATATGAACGTTCCTGTGTTTTCACTGTAGAGACTCAAACAGGATTTTTCCTGCACTGAAAAACAAGACTTTGTTTAAAGAGACCCTTTTGCAGAATAACAGTTTCGAAGCCCCAGGGAGCCAGCTTGGAAAATGCATGGGTGTGAGGGATGGAAATGAAGCTGATGTGTGGTGAAAGGCTGGGTAAAGAAAAGAGCTGACAGTCCTGTGTTTCTTTAAAAAGTCTTCCTTTTATCCTCATGTACACAATCTTTTTTTTTTTTAAATATGTTTATCCAGAGGACTGATATTCTGTAGCTGCACTGTTTTTTTAAAACAATTTTCCTTTGGCTAATTAGAATGACCCTCCTTCCTTCCTTTGTTTATCGCTGATGTGTTTCAGATTTGCCCTTGGTTGAAGCAGGAGCATGTAACTTTAACGCTACTACTGAGAACAACTTGATTAAGAACAAACAGAAGTGTTAGAAGGTGTATTAAACAGTGACATTAGTTGACAGAGTAGTTGAAATGTAGAGAGCAAGCACCTGGTCTAGAGTCTATCAACCTCTGCACACACTGCTACAGCTAGTGTCTGTACCTTTTTTGGGGGGATATATTAGCTGTCCTTCTCATGAAACATCCCCAGACGAGAAGACAAGAGAAAGGACAGAGAAATCAGTGAATGGCTGTAGAATGAAAGAGGAGGCAGCGGAGAGGAAGCACACAGTGAAATAAGTGTCAAGGAAACACAAGTGTAAAGAAAAGCGATGCCTTGAACATAAAACTCTGGAAAACATAGAAAACAAAAATTAGATGAAGCAAACCAAGGTAGAGACATGAGTGAGAGAGAGAGTGAGAGAGAGAGAGAAATTTCAATATAATGGCAACTGGAAACCATGGAGATAACAGCAGAATAAGAAGAGGGCAAGGAAATCATGAGTGAGAAAGTCAAAGAAAGGAACAATCCAAATGTCAACATAGTGGAAATTAATAACACATAAGAGTGGAGACGGCTGAGAAACTCTAACAGAAAATAAATTAGCTCAAGAGGAGAAACATTCGTGAAAGTGAGAGGGGGAACTGTGAAACTAACAGCACTGAGTGAATGAGTTGGAGGAGAATTAGATGTTAAAAGGACGGCTAATTATTTTATTAAGAAATACGCTGTATGAAGTGTATCACTGTCTAAATAAATATACATCTTAATGTTTATACAGTAACTTGACTTATGTTTTAGAGGTTAGGATTTTTCTGCAATCGCCTGCCACACCTAAGAGCCTAGACGTTATTGCATGATAGAAATTTGATGATTACAAAATGATGGATTGTTGAATGAAAACAATTTCAATTTGTTAAAATCTATTTTGCTATTAATATAGCTCTATCACAATCTGTACTGGATCTGAACTTTATTTCATCGCCTGAATGAGAATTTACCATTTAAATGCCTCAAAATATTTCAAATGTGGCTGATGTGGTGATATCCTGACTCTCCACCCCTGGGATTTGTTTATAGAGTCATTCCATGTGCATCAGTAAACACAAAGGGAGAGAGGAAGAAGGACTGGTGAGATCATTTCCTGTTTGGCAGTGCAGGGTGGGGCAGGCAGAAATAAACCGGTCGTGTCATTGTAGATAAGCTGTAACCATCACGATTTAAACTCCCCACTATTACATTAAGATTTTAAAAAGGCATGATTGCTCTATGACTTAGTGTGAGGTTTGAACTCATGAAGATGTGCGGCACAGATTGATGCAGTAGAGTAGTGATAAAATAATTCTGACCCTAACTGTTTAGACTTTGTGAGGATGCGTTGATCTCTAGTTTCTCGGTTCACAATTACATGTAAGAATGTTGGAAAATAAATACATGAAAACCTTGTGTCACAAAAACAGGGCAGAGCGTCTATGGTATGTGTAAACATACAAAGAATGTGTATGTGGGGTTTTATGGTGTGTAAATGGTGCTCCTATTTGCAAACGACTCCCTCTAGTGGAGTTAAGGCAAACTGCAGTAAGAATCAGCTTTTACCGTCCAGCTCCTCGTCAGTTGTGAGCTCATCATTGGAGCAGATGCTCAATACGTTCACTAGCATCTCAGTCACTGAAACAAAGGGAAAAAAGACAAAGGAAGATGATTAATGATTAATCATTTGTCTGGGTTATGTTATTGTCGTTAGAGAGACAAAGATGTCCTTGAGTGACCCCACCACATACGCACACACCCATCACACTCCATTAGTGATGTTGTAACATTGTCAGAAATGACCCCGTGCACAGGAGTCACACCCAAAACAGGCTTCCTGGAGTGACTGCATCAGACAAGTGTCACACTAAGTGACAGAGATGTGTTACAGAATGAAAATTTGGGACACGGCCTCCAATGATTTTAAATGAAAAGCAGATTTTAAAAAATCAAATTGATCAGAAATACAGTGTAATCAGCAAACATTAGCACCGTCTTCAAATATCACATTATGTTTGCTAATGCAAATGTTTTAATTAAAAGAATTTAGCATTAGTAAACCCCTTTGCAATAATGATTGCAGATAATGTTGATTAACTGTCAATATGTATGTGAGCTGGAACAAGTCTAATCTGTGGCAGCTCCAGCTCACAAGTTAAAGAGTGTAAAAAACCTGATGCTAACATCTTTGTGCCAGACATAGCAGGACTCCTTCAGAGGCCTTGTGGCGTTCTTGCCTGCAGCAGTGATAATGTTTTGGCTCGTAAGAGCACATGTGAAACAAGGTTTAATTTTTAAGTTTCCCATTTCATATGTTCTAAATCAAACATGCATTGTAAGTGTGTATAGATGCTCACCCTTCTCGCCGACAAAGGGTAGAGACCAGGTGAAAACGTCCATGAAGTTGGGCAGCCAGTAAGGGTGAGGTGAGCAGTTGAACTGGCGGATGTTCATGACGTTGTTCTCGTACTTCAGGACTGCCGCTGGAGAGGGACAGAAAAGATTAGAACCTCATTGTTTAAATATGTATGTATGTAGTATAATAAAATCCTGCTCTGTCTCTGGCGACTTATTTTCTGTCACTTCATTATTTATTATTATCCAACTAATGAAAAAACGCATGTCACAGTGTTTGATTCTGCCTATGGTAACCAGTGTGTAAATACAAAACGAAATGTTATACAACTTTATATATCTATTTCCCCAGCAGCCATGAAAATCTGATTTTCAGCCCATAATTCAACAGACAAACAAAAAATAGTCGATCAAATTGAGTTCTGGGTCCATTACCAGCCTGCATCCTGTTTCCAACCACCAGTTGCAAATAATGTATGGCCTCAGCAGCTTGTACATACCAAGATACATTCTGTAAGCATGCTTTCAGTCCAACATGTTATTAGTCAGCAGAGTTACCCACAAAGTAGACAGCCTATAGTGCCAAGAAACAAGGATGGCCGTTCTATCAATGAAGCCAACAGGAGAAACATAAACCCACAAGCACAGTGAGAATTATTATTTTAGAAATTACCTTACTATACTTGTGTATACATGTTCGATTTTTTTTTCTTTATTGTCACCGGCCTTTTCTCCAAGGGTCTGAATCATTTCTTAGACTATTACTGAAAATACAACATAGCCATCACAAAAAGTTTCAATTAAAAAGTTACTGCTTTTTTTATTATTTATCATTTCTCGCTAATGACTCATGTGACAATGCAAAACCCATGACTGTGGAGAAAACTGTTATTAACACTCAGACTGAAGCCTGGATATTGTCTGACGCTGTCAGTCAACCTCTGGTGACAGCAGTGAAAAGAGGATCCAGTATAAAGCTACCCACACAAAGACAGAAAATAAATAAAGGTGTTAAAAAAAAAAAAAAAGTAAAATTAGCATTTGTCAATCTCTCACTCTGACAGGAAGACTTATATTCATATATGGAGAACTGCTAACAGAGATGTGTAAATTAAAGCAAAAAAAAAAAAAAATGCACAAGCACCAAAATGAAGGTAACCAGTGTCTGGGGAAAAAGGAAAAAAATCAATACCCGTTTGCCCCCCTCTGGAACATTTCCTCTGCATATTGATCACGGCCCCCAGTTAGTAGAACATGGCTGTCAGTTACAGGATTGGAGGCATGAATAACAGAATAATGTCCCAGAAACATATGGCTAAGCGTTTGGGCTCTTTGAGTCTGAGCGCTTTTAATTAGGTAACAGAAAAGTGTCAATATGTGGTAAGAAGTCTGTGTCAAATGCTCAGAAAGTGTATATCAATATTTATACAGTTTTTTATTCTAAGCTAAGCTAACCAGCAGCTAGCTGTAGCATCTTGTTTAGCAGATATCAGCCTCTACAAGAAAGTGAATAAGCTTATTCCCCAATGCTATTCCTTTTAAACACACACAAATACCCTAAAGCAACTACTTGTACATTTTTTTCCTACTAACTAAAATGAATCCCTTTAGACTCATTAGTTACATATACAAGTTACTGAACTCACATAAATATCAAGTTATATTTATGAATTCAGGGTTATAAGAAAAATACCAAACATATAAAATACTATATTCAAATTTGGGAAACTCATTTTAGTTTCCTAAGTATATCAGTTTATTTTACATTTTACAATAACAACAACAACAATAATAATAGTTATTATTATTAATAATATTGTTATTATTATTATTTTACTAGATAATAACATGGTT